>RJWM01010034.1:0-64986 GCA_004363535.1 Dasyprocta punctata | reverse complement strand
TTTCCTGAAAGGGAAAAAGACTTGAATAATTTTGCAACCCAAGTGTATAATTTTTCTTAAAAGCATAACTTTAAATTATCTTTAAAAAAATGCCTTTTTTTCCTTTCATCTTACTTCATTAAGACTATTAGAAAAAAAGTTAGAATTCAAAGCCAGAAAGAATTCACAGTTGACTAGGATCTAAAAGGAGAAAACTACAGAGAGTTAAAATTCCTTATTTGTTTTCAAAGTTTAAGTAAAGTTAAACTTAAGGTTAGGGTAATTAAAAGCTTCAATTTATATTCTCAATGCCCCTCCTTGGACACACTTAAAATTAAGTATCTCTGACAGCATTTTAGGCTGTGTTAAATATCTGCCTGGTAAATGTTAAATATTGGCTCCTTAAGCAGTGAAGAACTTTCCTCCACATTGGAGATGCTGATTGTAGTTGATATGGAGAAGAATTCATACTGGTATTTAAATAAAGAGAGAAGTGGGGTCAGAGTGTCGATAAATTTAAATTTCACTTAGGTTTGTGACCCAGCCTCTCCTATCCTTATATGGCAGATTTTTTTCTTTTGAAGCTGCACTTCTCAGAATACAGAGAGAGCACTAAAATTTACAACTGGCAACTTTCTTCAGAGTTATTTGTTCTCTCTCTCTTTTCTGTCTTTTTCTCTCTCCTCTCTTTCTCCATCTCTTTCTCTTATTGTTTTGTATGAGTGTGGTGCCACTGGGGAACCAAGAAACTTTACAGTGAGCTACATTCCCAATCCATTTTTATTTCTTACATTGATACAAGGTCTCAAACTGACCTCAAACTTGTGATCCTCCTACCTCAAACTCCTAGAATGTTGGAATTACAGAGGAGTACCACCATCCCTAGTTCCTGTGTTTTTTTTTCCTGTCATTAATTACATCTGTAAATAATAAATAAATAAAAAAGGAATCACCTAGAGGACTTTAGACACTGGACTCATGCTGTTGGAACAGCAAGTTTGAATATCAAATGGGGACCTGAATGTATGGTTCTATTCTTTTGCCCAGGGGACAAGACACCTTCCTTTGACCAACACATTTTATCTGTTTTATAACAGCCATTAATTCACACTGTAGTTCCATACATTATGGGTGATAAGAGCCTAGTCAACATTGGGCACTAAACTGACTCTTTGTCCAGTTCATAGAACGCTTGATTGTGATTATCGACTGCATTCGTATCCTTATTTTGGGTGATTTCCTAAGAACTTCAAGGCGGACCATTTTTAAATTCTACTGAAATTTAAAAGAAATAATAATGTTATTTTATCAGAAAAGACAAAATAAATTCCTTGTGATATTTATATATTTACTTAAACTTAATGAAAATTATTTCAACATGAAATTTCTTTACTTTAAAAAACATTTTCATGGTTTATTAAAGATCTACAAATGGCTCATAAAAAAGAATCACTTGTACTGAAACTAGAAATTAGTTTTTCAAATTGGAGTTCTACAAAAAAATGATGAATACATATATTTTAAAAATTTTTAGAAATTTTGAGGCTACTTAAAACTGTCTTTCAATTACGGTATGAATAAATATTGTATATAATTTATACATTGCATTTGTTCCCCATCTAAAAAAACTACAATTAAGTTTCCTGTCAATTTAAAATTAATAAGAACTATAAGGATATTATAACTGATGATGATCATATTTATAATTGATTTATCATATAAAGTATATAATAATGTATTTGAAAGATGTGTTTAAAATATTGCATAAAATTTTCAGCCATAATCAAAGGAATATTATATAGCACATATTTATTTATTCCTCAACTAATTATTCAAAACAAGTGAGCATTCAAATCCTAATTATGGCAGCTGAAACTAATGGTATGAACAATTAAAATGTCAGCAAGACTATCTCTCAGCACTGAGAGTTTTATTTTGATTATCATTCTGCTCATTATTTTTCATTCAAAAACTAAATAGAGTTGTTAAAATTGTTATCAATGTATTGATATGCATGGGAAATTTTACAACTATAAATGCTGAAATGTTACAACACTTTTATATCTGGTGAAAAAAGTTATGTGATATCTTATTATTTTTGCCTTGCAGAAAACAGTGCACTAGTAAACTAAGAACATATTAGGATAAGAGCATGACAACTGATGAGTCAACATTAACAGCTTGAAACTTACATAATTTTTGAAAATGGGAAATTCCTGTAATTACTTCATCTATTTATTTCATAATAAGGTAATAAAATTCACCTATTTTAGCATAGTTATGAAACAGGGCAAAGCACAAACAAGAATTAGTAATTTTACATTATCTTTTGAAAAGAAAAATAATGATACTTAGTGTAGCATTAATAAATAATAATCATGAATAATAATCATAAATGTGGATTTATTTGAAGGATTCTGGTATATTTGATATAATCCAGAGAGATATTTTGAGAGATAATGAAATATTGTTATAATTTGTGTCAGAAAAAAATAACTGCAAAATTCCGGAACTGAATTGACACATGATTCAATAGTATTATTCATATTATCAGGACAAACAGCCAATTTGACTTTTTAGGTCAGGTATATATTTCAAACCCAGATACTGATGTTTGATGAAGGAAACAAGAAAGTTACATACCATAACCTTATTGCCAGTAACAGCAATTTTCCCAGCAAATGGGCTGAAGCAAAAGCAAATCCCAGATTCTAAGAAAAGATCCTACTCAGAGGTCTGGAAGAGCAAATATTGAAGGTCATATGTGCATCCTTTTGCAAGCTACATTTTAATGCTTTTGAATCATGCATTATGACTTATAGTACAATAGAAAATAATAAGTTGCCTTTTGTTACATTAGTCTAGTTTTCTGATTCAGTATCTCATTTTCCCACCTTTTCTGTGTTAGGAATCCTGTTCAATTTTTTTTTCTGTATAGATTCTTCAGTGAAGAGTTTTGTTCATTTACTCAGAATGGCAATGGTGGATCACAGGGATGACTGCTCAATTTTCATATGGAAATTTCCTCAGGTCTTTTTCCTTAGATTTGTCTTTCTTATACCAAGTGTTGACATGTATAGAACTCTGAATGAAGTCATATTTCTTTTTTTAAAAGCTCTATGTTTAATTCTTCTGTAGTAGAATTTTCTTTTCTGTTTCATAATGCACTGTGAAGTGAATATTCAACAGGGTTTTGTAGTAGATCAATTTATTTTTCAGTTTTAAAATATCTAATACCTGACTGGGTAAGTAATTCTGAGTTGAAAATAATTTTCAACCAAAATATTGAATTAGCTGTTTTGTTGATGCTTCATTTTTTGTTGATGTTTTAAAATTAGTAATCACTTTTATCTTTATGACAAGAGGTGTGTAACGTTTGTATCATTTTGGGTGGTACTATTTACATCAGAAACTATATCCCAAAGAATAAAGCAGACAATGCTATCAGATTCCCACAAAAAGGATGGAAAGATACATAGTTAATAAAAATGCTTTGTGAAATGTTTTTCAACAAGGCATATTCCTGTCTGGGTGTGATAACTGGATGTGATGTATGTATGCATATTGTTCTAGCTCAGGAAACATTAAGTGAATATTGTCTTATTATATAAATTGTATAATCTTCAAATTTATTATGCCAATAAGAATAAAAAGCAATCCCCAGTGCCGCAAAAAAAAAAAAAAAAAAAAAAGAATAAAAAGCAGGCAAGATATTAAATTTAAAGGATCAGTACATATAGATTGTATCCAATAAGCAACTTCCCCCAAAAGAAAGTAGAAAACATGGAATGCAGAATGTGGTCTTAATTATGAATTTAACAAAATAAATTATGGAGATGAGCTCCTCATTTTGGTGACTAAATCTGGTATTCATTTTTTCTTTTATTGGTGGATGTCTTAGTGAATAGCCAATTTACTTGGTCTAGCCAAGTTCTCTAGAGGAAAAAAATTGATAGAAAATGTATGTAAAATTATTCAAATATATTTATTATGTTGGCATACAGGATCAGAGATGATAGAATCTGCAGTGGCTGACTGCAGGATTAGAGATGAGAGAATCCACAATGCGCATTTGCACAGTACAGAACTAAAAGATCTAGGAATTCTCAGTCGAGAAGATGGAAGCTCCAGAACAAGAGGGATCAAGGACTCAGTAACAGTTCAAGGTTGAAGACCCAGAAGCTCACAGGGGAGTCACTGTGTCAATCTGTATTGGAAAGTTGAAGAAGATGAAGAGTGCTGTCTAAGGGCAATGCATAACACTGAAACTCTTCAAAATGGACATATTTCCTTCTTGTTCCCCACTTTGTTCCATCAAAACTACATATATATTGGTTCTTGCTACCCACAAATGTGATGAGTTTTTCTCCTTCAGTTTGTTAACCTGTATGCCAGTCATTCAGACACACCTAGAAGTGTGGTTCACTAATCTTCCAGGCATTTCTTAATACACTCAAGTTGACATATCATAATTAATGGTCACATTTCACTTATGTTACAAATCAGAGATCACATGTCTTATTTTTAAGACTTACAGATTCTCTGTCTCTTATTTCTCTAATTGCCTAAACTTTCTGTATATACTAGGTAACCATCTCAACTGAAGACATCATTATCCTACACAAAAATAATGTCACTTTTATATTTAATTCCTTTAAACATATCCATTAATGTTTTTGTACTAGACGCTATATGTTAACCCAACATTTTAGTAGATGTTTTTGTCCTAATATAAATCAAATTTTCCTAGAACCCATAACAGGACTTTTTGCTGAAAAAAATCCTTCTGTAGTATTTCTTGTCCTCTTTAATGCTTTTTATATTCCAGTTCTACATAAAAATTTCTGAATTTCTAAACATTTTGTGATCTAGCTCATCTCTTTGCTCTGTGTTTCTATATGTAATTTAATAAATCTTTACTTATTTTTATTTAGGCTAAATTTTATTCTTACTAAGCCTTACTTTGTTTCTCTACAAGAAATGCCTCAAGATACCCATATTCTGAACTTTGGGTACACTCTTTGCTTTCACAAAGAAACTGTATCTACATTCTTTATTATACTTTCTATTTTCCACATTTAGTTTCACTAAATTTTGAGTTACTTGAAAGTAAAAAGTATACTTCTATGTTGAATTAACCACAAGTATTGACACGATATAAAAAAGGCATACTGGCTTTTTATTAAAACACAAATTAGTAATCCAAGCAAAATTATAAATAATCTACTATTTTAAGAAAGAACATACTAAGTTTAAAATAAAACTAAATTAACTTCAACTCCTTAATTAGAAAAGTACTACTTGATTTCAGAAGTTCTTTGACTGTTGATTAGCTTTTCTCAGCCAAGTTAATGTTAAATAGAGCAATTATTAAATGCACCCTTTGTGAAGAATTTACTGCAGCTTTTTATAAAATATGTTCAGTAAATTTTAAACAGTTGAACACTTTCACATGTACACAGCATGATTTATAGAAATAGCTGCATAGTTTGGATTCAAGTAGCTCAAAGTGTTGCTACTTATATCAATCCTATCAAAACAAATGAAACAACAAAATTCTTAAGCATGATCAAGTATGCCTGACATTTGGAAGATTATGAGAGATTTTTAATTTTATCTTTTTCTTTTTATCTCTTTTCTCTCTGATACAGGTTGTATTATCTACTGAAAACATTATGATTCTAGAGTTGAACACAAATTTTTCAATCTAAGTGAATATGCCACATTGCATGTTTTCACAGCATTGTAGGCTGTCATTACTTACAATCCTGATCTCCCATAATACAATGATATCTGGTGTTCATTACTCATTTCCCCGACACAGTGTTCCCGTTGTCAGCTCAAAGTGTTTGCACAACAGATGTACTTAATAAACTTAAAATTCTTAACTAGCAACAAAAATTTTACATCAGATATTATAATGGTTCTGAAGATCATTTCTATCTTCCTTTATTTAATCAGGCATGTAAAATATTTTAGAATCAAATAAACCATTTGAATAAAAGAGCTCCTAATTTCTTTTCACACCTTAATTTCTTCGAATTTTTGATAAATGATGTGTCATGATTTAGATCTAAAATGTCCCATGAAAGTCTCCTGTATTTAGTGGCAGGACTTTTGAAAGGTAATTGGATCGTGGAAATGCTCTAATCATCAACAGTTTAAGTACTGATGAGTTCATAGCAGAATGTGCTATTTGGAAGGAAAGAGACCACTGTGTTATGGAAGGGTGTATTCTTGTCCCTGACTCTTATGAGGAGATGAATATCTTTCCCCCTCCTTGCTCTGTCAACAATGCCATTTCTTCCTTGGAACCAACCATCTATGGACTGACTTCTTCCAAAACTGTGAGCCAAAATAAACTCCTTTGAATTATATTGTATTTTGTCCTAGTGACAGGAAGGTGACTAACACATTTGGTATGTAGACTGAATTTCTAGTCAGAGTCTAAGAACCTCATTTTTAAAAATTCTAGCACAAAAATAAGTTGATGTGCAAGAATTTCTATTTGTTTCTCTGGATTTCCAATAATTTCATATCTAAAGCCAATGCAGTTTTTTACTATGTTTTGTCTAGAACTAAATTCAAGATATCTTGTCCCTTGTATAGTTTGAGGTTTTGATTTTTCCAGTAAATATTCATATCCTACTATTAATGTATGACAAGAATAGTCATAATAGATTTTCTTCCTCTCTTCACAGTTTTGTGTCATAGATTTGCTATATAATTAAGAACAAATAATAAGTATGAATAGTAAATTTATTAATGAAGACATCTTTCAACTTAATTGAAAGACAACAGGAATTCTTAGATTTTTTTCTTTATTTTGGGTAATCTCTATTACATGAATATATGAATACAGATATATGGTGTAAGCTAAAATAATCATATGTTGCAAATAATAGCAGTAAGTAATAAATGATAATTCTATTTCAAGTTAGTGTATTCACTATACTACTTTATGTATTGAGCCTTTCCAATATTGAATCTATCACTAGAAGTTTCAACTGATAAATATCCCCAGTAAAATGCTAACAATGATCATTTATTTATAAAATCTTATTGATTCATAAGCTGTAGAGGTCAGGAACATGCCAACTGGTACTTTGTATTTTGGGCAGTGTTTCTATGCCTACTATTCTCTGTATCCTTCTAATTTACATTCCAGAATTGTCTTAGTGTTTTATAACACAATTTAGGCTTCCTGAGGAAATCTTATTTCTTACATAAGTTCCATATTATATTCTTCATCTGTCAAGTATCCATTTCTTCTAGTGTAAATTTCGCAATCTAATCTGGTGAAAATAATCTTATGTTAGCACTCATTGTGAGCATTGTTCTTGCTTTTGCTACCAGACTCCTGCTTTGTTTCACTTCCATTTTTCTATAATGCTGTTTAGGTTCTAAGTTAGTATGACATCACCCTCAGGTGTACAGATGGACCTTCACTGACTCAGAAAGCCACGTTAGTGCATCCTTATGGAAAATTTACATAAACTGGGATGTTTTAGCACTGAGATATATATTCAGATGGAGTAAAAACTGCTTCTGTTTTGAAACTTTTTATATTTTGCCAGAAATTGCTTCTATCATTTCTGGATGTTACCTTCAGGCAAAATCCACAATTAGAGAATGGCAGAGGTATTAATGTTCTGGAAAATTGGCATTATTTATAATGTATAACATTTGTACCAAAGCATGTTTAAATTCAGATTTAACTTTGAGTTGATCGGCTTACTGTTGCTTGTGGAGGCTCGCCGTGTTGTCCTCCTAAATGAGATTATGCTTATTGGCAAGTACCACAGGCCATGTAGAGGACACCTCCCTAAACTGGCTTTCAGGTTAATTGCTGAGTCTGGCCGATGCTGTGTACATCTCTTCATGATAGTATGTGGGTGGCATTGCGCTTGAATTGCTTTTCGCCAGTGGCCACAGTTGAGCCCAGAGAGGCAGGCTGTGAGACTATAATCCTAAAATATGAGACAACATTTCCTCTGACTCCACAAAACATTCCTTCCCAGAATTGGCTACAAGGCACATTACTTGTTAACCGCAACTTGAATCTGGCTGTTTCGTGCCTTCTGTAAGAACGTCTTGTTTCCGCCTTTACAAGCTTTGCCTGCCCAGCCACTTGTCTAGCACATCCAGCAGCAATTCCTTTACCATTTTCCTCAATGCATATGTGATCATTAGTTACCAAGGCTCTGGTTGCCTCATGGCCTTTTGTTCTCTATGAACAGCTGGTCACCTCAGTTCCCCACTGCACCTCCATTTTGTCTGTTGCTCTTCCTTTTTACCATGTACCATAACACCTGACAACAGATTGGGTCTCATTTAAGGGGTCCCTAGTAAGTGTTGCAACAAAATACTTGAAACCTGAAACTTAAAGAAGGAACAGTTTAATTTGGTTCTTGTTTTCAGAGTTTTCTGTTCACGGTCAGCTAATGGAAAGGCAGAAATACCACAGTGGAAGGCATAGGAGAGGAAGCACCTAGCAATCAAAAAACAGGGAATATGCTACAGAAGAACTGGCTGGAAGCCAGCTACAGTATCCCCATGACAACTTGCTCATGGAGGTCCCCTTTTTTCTTTATTAGTGCCTGCTTGCAGTATATGCTGTTTATAGTCATTTTAGGGAGTGGGTACATGTGCGTAATACAACTTGCTTCTGTTTTTAAAACTCTTTCCCCTTCGCTCCTGTCTCTTTTTCTTTAATCTTCACTTTGCTATTTTTATTCTTATTGATATTACTAATCTTAGCCCTTGTTTATGGTATAAAATTTTTAAATTCTTGAAGGAATTATGGTCTTGTACATGCTACAAGTTTATTCTTCTTATTTCTCTTTCCTCTCCCTCTCAAATCTTTTTTAGTTTGTTTGTTTTTTTAGTACCTGGGATCGAACTCACAACCTCTTGCCTGCCAAGCAGGCGCTTAGGCCACTGAGCTAAATCCCTGGCCCTATCTTTTGAGACAGGGTCTCACTATGCAGTTCAGGCTGGCCTTGAACTCACTTTGTAGCCCAGGCTGGTCTCGAACTCACAAGGATCGTCCTGCCTTAGCCTCCCAAGTGCTGGGATTAAAGACCTGTGCCACCATTCCTGGCTTCCCTCTCAAATC
This sequence comes from Dasyprocta punctata, assembly GCA_004363535.1. Classification (NCBI taxonomy): domain Eukaryota; kingdom Metazoa; phylum Chordata; class Mammalia; order Rodentia; family Dasyproctidae; genus Dasyprocta; species Dasyprocta punctata. The sequence continues at coordinate 55,889 of RJWM01010034.1, read as the reverse complement.
TTGACTTTGATTTCTTGTACCCCTTTCCATTTGCAGGAAATTCACCCCTTTGTCTCCTCCTGTCCATCTTTTACTGTGCTCTTTGTTTGTACTTTTCCTTACTCAGGTGAGTGATAACATACAGTATTTGAAATTGTGCAACTGGCTTATTTCATTCAACATTATATTTTATAGCTACATCCATTGCCTACAATGTCTCAAATTTATCATCCTTTATAGCTTAGTAACTTTCCATTACTACTTATCTAATCATCTTTGGTATACAAACTACTTCCAGAATTTATCTATTAGAAATTATGCTGCACTAAAAACATTGGTATGCTTGTGTCATTGTATTTTAATGTCTTAAACTGTTTGGGAAAGACAACTCAAAAGGGAATAGCTGTGTCATATGAAATTAGTAATTTTAGTTCTTTGAGAAATTTGTATACAGATTTCCATAATGATTGTATGAGTTTCCATCAACAATGTATGATGTTCTTCTATCACCATAGCTTTACAAGGGTTTGCTACTTTTTGATTTCTTGATTATTACATTCTTTCTGATGTAAGATGTAATCTTAAGATTATTTTAATTTGCCAGAGATGCTGAACATTTTTTTTTCTATCTGTTGGTCATTTGTACTTCTTCCTCTGTGAAGTGTCTTTTCATTTCATTTGCCAATTTCTTGATTAGGTCTTTTATTTTAGATGGTAAAATATTTTGAATTTTTTATATTTTCTGAATATTAGTGTCCTGCCTGACAAATAGCTACAAAAAAAATTTTCCCTTCTGTATAATGTCTCTTTACTCTGAAAAAGGTGAAATCCCAATAGACACTGTCAAAAACCAGAAAATAGTTCATAATTACTTTGAAAAATTTTATTCCAACAAAATGACAAGTTTCAAAGAAATAAACAGATTCCTAGGCTCATACAAATTACCAAAGTTAACCCCCCAAATCACAAAACTGCTGAACAACCCAACAATAAGCAACAAAATAGAGACTGTAATAATAATTTAAAAAAACTACCAATCAAAAGAAGACCAGGACCTGAGAGATTCTCTGTTGCATTCTACAAAACCTTTAAGAATGTTGTATCATCGATATTTCTCAAGTTCTTCAAAGAATTTAAAGGAATAGAGTGCTCCCAAAATTTTATATAGAAACTAGAATTACCCTAATTCCAAAACCAGATGAAGACCCAAATAAAAAACCATAGAACTATAGCCCTAATGAACACAGATAGAAAATAATCCTCAAAAAAAATAAAACACTAGTGAATAGAATGCAGCACATCATCAAAGGATCATACTTCGTGAGCAATTATGTTTCATCTGACAGATGCAAGGATGGTTCCACATACATAAGTCAATTAACATAATATGTCACATAAACAAAAGCAAAGTTAAAAACCACAATTATATCAATACATGCAGAAAATGTTTTCTGCAAAATCCATGACCCCCTTATGATAAGAACATTGAAGAAAATAGGTATAGAATAGAGGGACCATACCTGGATTTGATAAAAGCTACTTATGACAAACCAACAGCCAACATTGTATTAAATGCCTAAAAGCATTTACTCTAAAATTGGAAACAAGACAAGGATGTCCATTATAACCACTTTCTTTTTACATAGTACTTGAAATAGTAGACATAGCAATCAGGCAACAGAAATAAATGAAAGGGGTGCATATAAAAAGGAAGAAATTAAATTATCACTATTTGCAGAAGACATAACACTGCATAGATAATTCAAAGAACTCTGATAAAAACTTCTTAGAGTTAATAACCCACTCATTAATTTCTGATTGGCTTAACCTCATCAATGGGTTTGCCTATTGATAAGTCCATAACTCATTGTTCACTCCAGGAACTTTTTACTCCAGTCATGTGTACTTTATTATTGTGCAGTATGCATCTTCACCAGCCTCAGTTGAGTTCTATTTTGTTTCTTTTAAAAAATTTCTAAAATATGACATATGCTTTTAAAATAGTAAGTGCTGATCGTCAGAAAGTGACTTTTTTATGTAGGAAAATGATTAACCCATGCAGCAAGAATTAAAAAAGAAATTACACCTTTTCAAAATATAATTTCTATTTAATAAAGTGGATGCCAAACCTCTTTTTTTTTTTTTTTTTTTGGTTTAAACAAAAATACTTACAGAAAGAGTAGCAAAAGTAGTAGGTTTACATTGCTTTTACTTAGTATCTTTTTCCATTTCCTTTCATTTCAATTATAATTGCTAACAGTCAAACTCAAAAATGTATTAAGCAATATTAATACAAGCATACTGATAGTACTTGATCATGTATTTTGATAAATTTCTTAGACACAGAGATAAGAAAAAATAACATTTACAGGATATATTTTAATTTCTTTAGGAATGCAAATGTGTTTCCTCTGTAAATTATTTGATATAAAGAAGACATTGTGTGTTCAGGGTATGACCATATTGGAAACAGACGGTAAAAATGTCAGCAGAAGAAGTCATAGTAGGCATATATACACATTCACATGCATTCATATTTATTTGTGTATACATAAATCTATCTATCATCTATAGTGAGAACAAATGTATTATTTTCATGTTTAAGTGGTATAATCATGCACAAAAATAACCCTAAAGAAGTTACATGGAAAAAAAAAAAACCTTGGAACCCATAAACAAACATAACAAATCTTAGGATATAAGGCCAACTTTTGAAAGGTTGAATTGTAAATAACTCGCTATTGATTAACTTAAAAAATTAAAAATGAACAATATGTGCCAAATGAAAGACTTAATTATAATCTAAAAATAATGTGTAACATCTAAATTTGTAAAACTGTAAAATACTGATAAAAAAAAGAAAGAACTAAATATGTACATATTCATGTTTTGAGATTCTTAGCATTGCTGCAATGCTCTTTTCTCCAATTTGATATATAAAATCATCCCTATTCCGATTCAGTCCTCAAAAACGTCTTTGAAGATATTTACAGACATTCTAAAATTTGTATTAAATGTGACTGGAACCAAAAGAGCCCCCATAACCCTGAAAAAGAGAAAAATCTGAAATCAAGCAAACAAAGACAGTGTTGGAGGATTCTTAATGTTTGAATCAAGACACATTATAATCCTTTCATAAGAAAGATTGTTTATCATGGATAAAAGGATGTCAGTAGAAAAAAATACAGAATTCAAAACAGATGAAACAGTTACTGTTTACTGCTCTTTGATAAAATCACAAAGGCAACTAAATGGACAAGGGAAAATCTTTACAATACATGAAGTTGGAACAATTGAACTTCGAATGAACTGAATCAGAGTGAAAGTAGCTCAAACATTACACCAATGTTTACTAAAATGTACCATTTACCTAAATGCAGTATATGAATCTATAAAACTTTCTGAAGAAAATACAGAAGTACATCTTCAGGACTTTGACTTAGCAATAAATTTTTAGACACAAAAAAAGCACAGGCTTTGAAATGAAAGCTTTATGAAAATTATTAAGTTTAAAAGAGAAAATAGAGCAATCTTACAAAATTCTGTCAAAAATCTATCTCAGTAATTATTCATGCTTAACATTCATTAGTCTTGCCATGTAGCTATTATTTCCAAATATGAATAGAACTTCACTATCCTCTCTTTTATTCCTTCTAAAAATTTATCTCACGTCCAAGCATAACATAAATCCAAATCAACAGGTACTCTAATATCGATGGTCACTTTTAATGTATGACTTTATCCCCTCAAAATCCTCAAAGTTAGGACAAACAAGGAAAATCTGAGAAACGCTCACATCACAGAATATAAAGAAACATAATCTCTTGATGAAACATTTTAATGTGTTGCATTAAATCCTACAATCGAAGCTAACATTTGTGAAATAACAGATAAAATATAAATAAAGTCTGGAGTTTAGTTTAGAAAACATTTATTAACCCAATTGAGGTGTATAAAGGTACTTATTGTACTTTTTAAAAATTATCTTTTATAGTTACTGTAATAAAACTATTCTTATTATCATAAAGGCTAAATTTTAACTTTAATAAATCAAATCATCTTATCCTATAATTCAATATGGGAAACTGTATATTTTAGTATATGTGATTTATTCAAAATTAAAAATGATTATACTTTTGAGAAAACTACATGATATTCTATAAATATGTGAAGAAATAAGACAAAATGTAACACACTGATTTTTGCAGTTTCACCTTTTTTTCTCTGTGTAATGTTAATACCATGTGCAATGCAGTATTGTGTATTAATAGAGCAGCAGTTTTTGCTTCCTGTCATGATATTTATGGATACATAATGAAATACAATATAAAATTCAAATAATTCATAAAATAACAATAATAAAGCAAAGAACAATACTTAAGTAGAAAGAAGATTTGAGTTGATATTCTATAACATTATTCATCTGAGTCATAAAAACAGGTATCTTACTAGTTATTATTTTTTCTTTTGAGGAAGGAAGTCATTTATCCTTGCTTAAAGATGTTTGATTTTGCCTACTCATTGGTTTTCAAACATTTTCTTTTCAACTAAGAGATTAAGAAAACTAAAGGTTGAACTTAACTCAGTTTTTAAATATCAGGAATGCACTTCATTAAATAGTAATCTAATTTCTCAGTAAGTAGAAAATAACTGTGGCTCAATTTACTCTCTCTGATAGTGTCTTCAGCTTCTCAGATTATTTATCTCCCAGTCATGTCCCACTTTAAGTCTCTGTATCGGGTGATATACTATGTACCCCCAAGTCCTCATATACTTTTGATGGGACTGAGTCTGGCGCTTGTGTTTGGTTTGTTGTCTAGAGCTGGGATAGATGATGTGAGTGCTGTACCCGCCCAGGGGTGGAGCTGAGATACAGTGTAAAGGAGGTGGGTCTTCCTCTTGCTCACTTCTGACCTCTCGCTCTCTTGTCAGTGTGCCTTGCTGTTTTGTTCTTATGTTGGCTACCTAACTCACAGTATGATGTGATTGGAAATGAAACATTTGAGAATAGACAAATTTAGGTGAAACTTTGAGAGAGACACATTTTATGATGATAGTGACTGAGAAGAAGAAGCAGGAGGAGGAGGAACAAGAGAAGGAGGAGAGGGGTTGGAGGGAGAGGAAGAAGAGGAGGTGGAGGAGGAAAAGGAGAAGGAGAGGAAGAAGAATAAAGAATGAGGAGGAGGAGGAGGAGGAGGAAAAGGAGAAGAAAGGAGGAGAAAAATGAATAGGAGAAGGAGGGAGGGAAGCAGAAGGGAGAGGAAGAGGAGGAGGAAGAGCAGGAGGGTGGGAAAGAAGGAAAGAGAGAGCTCTTTCTCTGCAAGTGCATGTGGCAATGAGAAGTCAAATGAGGGCATAGCATAATGGTAGCCATCTTTGAGCCAACAACTGAACTTGCCGGAATGTCAAACCTATCAGTCTCCAGAACCATAAAATCTAAATGTTATTTAAGCCACTCAACTTATGGTATTTTGCTGTAACAACCTGGGCTAAATATGATATCAATACTATTTCTCCATTAGAGGGAAAATATTTCCTTAATAGCATGATAACTAGTTTTAGTAATACTAGGTATATGAATGTGAAAGAGTCCTTATGCAAAAATAAAGGTTAAATTTTTATTTTTTTCCTTTGAAATATCTGCATAAAAATAAGGATTTTTAAGATTCAGTGTATTGTCATCTATTTAACTTTGATTAACTGATATTTAAGCAGGAAACAATTTTTCTGATGATTGTGTATTTCTTGGTTAGTGAGCCCCATTTTATATATATATATATATATATATATATATATATATAATATATTATATATTATATGACAGTATTGCTTAGAATGTTTTTTATTCTATTTATCTAATAAATACTTACTATTTTGGGTAATATTTGGACAATAAATTGTGCAGAAATAGATATTTTATTATGCTTAGAGCTGATTAGATAAAAGTTAAATGTTGATAATGACATAGTATGTATTATGTAATCTTGCTTATTATTTTAAAGCAAACTCTTGTTATTGAAAAAATGATACAAATACGTTCATAAAAAGAAAATTCATTTTTAAAGGAAAGACACCATCACATTAATGTTTATTTATATCTTTAATTTTAATAGTTTCTAGTATTTTAGTATCAAGGAACTGTATTGACATATTTTTATGAAATATGAGATCACGCATACTTTAAACAACCAGTATTTGGAGTTTAGACTAATGTTAGCATTATCCATAGCAATATGAAAAAAATAGAATAATCAGATTAGAGATACACAACCCTACTATCAACAGGAAAAGAAGTGAGCTAGTAGATCCTAAATAGATGCCCTTAGCGAAGGAATTTTCTGATACAAAAAGGATGAAGTTTCAAATATTAAGCTAATACAATTTCTAATTTTAATAATTCATGTCAGAAATGATTGGTAGAAATATTGGGTAGAAGTCCAAATAGGTCATAAATTATGTTTTATTTGTGAAAAATTGCGATTTGAGCAGTGGAAATCTTATTATCATGAGAAACTTCTAACAGAAAAAATGTAAACTTTTCTTATTATTTATCCTGAATTAGAATGGGAGTGTATAGCTAATATATAAAATACTCAGCACAGTATCTTCCCATCATTTATCACAGTATTTTGTCTTCTAAATGGGCTGGCATCAGGAGACAATTTTTCAGTTCATTTTAGCTGTGAGTACTGCAACCCTATGTGATCTGATGTCCAAGGTAGATGCAGCTGCCTATGGATGAGAAATAGTAGAGACAAAGAACATGACAGCTTCCACAACACATATGTTTACATGTTTCAAACTTGACATATATCTTGATAATTCATTTCTTGAAGGATTGTGATTAGTTGAACCAAACATTTTACTTCTCTGAAAATGATTTCTCAAAATACGTCTTTCAATAATAATTTCTGTTTTAAAATATCATACAAAGCAACTTTAAAATATTACTTTCTAAAAGGCTTAGATTTTGAAACATATATTAGTGATTTTGGAGTTACTTATTTTGCATACATCAGAGAAATTTTAGGCTAAGTAGTTACATTATCTTCTAAATTATGAAGCAAAAATGATAAGATTCATTATGAGATGTCAAATTATAAGACATAGTGAAGTTTGCTCTTAACAGATAATAAGGTATTTGTCTAAGCAGCTGTACATAACTAGTTTCAGTATGTAGCATTTACATTGGAAACCATTAAACATTTTAAATAAAAATAGTGAAATTGAGAATCAGACATAGGGAGGTACCAAAGGTCTCACAGGACTCAGAAATATACAAGTGCAACTAATCAGGAGAAAAAGTGGCCTCACCGAGCACTTCAGAAGTTTATATTTTTTTAATGTGTATATATCAATTTGTAATTATCTGACATTACAGATACATAGATTTTCTGATCTCTGTCATATATATATTAAATATAAATATGTTTATATTTATATTTAAAGAAAAGGATGACCACAATGAGTGAACAATTTCTGTTTATCATCATAAGAAAGAAAACTAAAGGGAAAAAGTAAAATTTCTAGAATTAAAATACATATGTATTTTTTTAAATCATTGAATTTGTTTAATTAGTGACCATATCCGATCTTTTTTCTTTATTTTAAAGAGAATAAAACCAAATCAAACAAAACAGAATAAAGCTAATCTGAATAAAACAATGAAAGTAATACAAGACTTCAAAACAAGATAAAAGGAAATCAGCAATAGCTACCATAGTGCCTCTTGTGTTTTTCAAAATAGCTGTCCTTGCCATGAGATATAATAAAATCAACAAAACAGAATATAACCAATCAAAAAAAAAAAAAGAATGAAAGTGTGTTTTAAAGAGAATAAAATCAAGTAAAATAAAATGGAATAAAGTCAATCAAAATAAAACAGTGAAAGCAATACAGGATTTCAAAACAGTGTATTAGGAAATCAACAATGGCTATCATAATGCCTCTTGTTATCTTCAAAGTTGCTGCCCATACCATCAGATATAATAAAGTCAAGCAAATCAAAACAAAATAAAACCAACCAAAACAGAACATTGAATAAAACAAAACAATAAAATGGAACAAAACAAAACAGTGAGAATAATATTGGATTTCAAAACAAGACAGAAAAATGCCCCGTATTTGCTATATTGCATATTGTTATCCTCTCAATAGAAGCTCAAACTACTGACCTTAGATTTGCAAAGTTGATCAAATAATACAAGCACTAAGGTGTTTTAGTACCTCAGATGTTACCAACTCAGCCTGTCCTCCAAATTAGCTGGTGGCTTACTGGGAGTAGGGGACAGGGGGGTGTTTTGTCTCCCAGCCTGCACACTGTCTGGCTCATGGGAAGAGTGAATTGGCTTCTTGTTACTCTTCCCAGGTCCAGCATGGTTTCTGCTGACTAACAGGAAGGGCAAATTGACTTGTTTCTTATCCTGGGCTCGACATGGCATTCCCTGGCTCACAGGAAGGAACGATCTTATCCAATTTTAAAAAGATGAAGTTTTGAAAAATATAATTGAACCAAGTTGTGGTGACCTATGTAAAAATTATTAATTATTCTAACATATGTGGAATGAGAAATGTAGTAAAGAAATGTTAAAATGAGGCATAAAGTATTGTTTAAAACTAATGTCCTTAATTTTTCAATTTTTGAGAAAAACTTCAACTATAGAAACTTATGAGACCTTCACACAGGATAATTTCTTAAAATATATATTAAAGTCACAGTGAAATTGCTGAAAATAAACACATTTGCATTATAATCTGTCTTACCCTGATCTAATTTCCTATTCTTGGTCTCTTTTCTTAGTTTTCTGTTTTACAAAGTCTTGCTTTAAGACTGGAGGGCAGGGAAGAAATAGTACAGTAAAAATGATTAAGATGCAATATATATTTATACCAATTTTCCAAGAAAAACATAATAACTATGTATGGTGAGCATATACTAATAAAAAATAACTTAAAATTTTTCACAGTAGTAATACTTTTAACAATTTTAAAACACTGGTAGTAAGTGGAATTTTGGAAGAAATATCCCAACAAATATGTGATATTATAGGAAGAAATACAAGCAGTTTGGGATGTTTCTTAGCCAGTTATGTTCGTTACTTTGTTATTGTAATAATAAAAGTTCTTATAAAGTATAATTTTAGTGCTATAGTTTCTTAAAGATAATAGTGTTATTTTAGAATTCACAAATAGAGATTAAAGGCCAAGAAGGCACAATGGGAGAATGAAATCTTAAAAACAAAGACAGTCAAACAACGACAGCACCAACTTTTATTTCTATCCCTTTTTTCTGTTTTGCTTTAAAAAAATAATAATAACCATGTTTTCTTACTTGTTGGCTTGGAAGCAAACTTGCAAAAATGCTTTGGATACCCAAGGGCTTCTTTGCAGGTGCAGAGTATATAATTTAAAATTTTATTGTACACCATTCACCCTACTACCAGCACAGTGGGTTATAGCTTCTGTTTCTCATAACCATCAACACTGGACTTTGTGACAAGTTTCATGGATTTGTAATGAAATTTATTTACCTTGCTTCATTTTTTCTGTCTTGTGTGCCTCCATATCTGGGAATTCTTTCTTTCCATTGCCTATGTAAGTTCTTCTTTAAATTATTTGCTTGCATCATGTTCTCAAATTTCTAATAAAGATTCTGTTTTGTTTTTCTAGTTATTTTAATATCACTTGTGGAGAATTAGCATAACTTCTTGATACTTTCCCATCTGCAATTTAATTTCTTTGTGAATTTTCTTTGCTGAACAGAAAGTCTTTACTTTTTGTTTCTTTTCAAAGTCACCTTAAAATTTGTAAATTTATAATTTTATTTCTAAAGATTTGTACATTCCTAGACCAGAAAGTCATTTTCTTATACTTTCTTCCATATTTTATGTACATATTTCATGTTTTTTATTGGATCTATGGAGAACGTACCTTTGATAGTCTGTGATACAAAAATATAATAAACAGCATATGAAATGCACAATTTATCACCATAAAGAACTGATGAATTGAATCACACCTAAATCTTGATTTGTAGTGCCAGCCTTATTAAATCTGTTTGTTTAAAGCAAACAAACAAACAAACAAGCAAAAACAGAGTAACTATTGGGCAACCTTCCTTGAGAATACAGAAAGAATTAGCATTGTAAATAGACCTGATAATGAGTTTGCACTGGTAAATGGGTGTGTGATTCCTTATCTGACAAAGTCAACATATAAACAATAAGTGTTATTGTAGCAATGTTTTCAGATACATGTTTTACAATTTGGGCAGTTTGTGCCAGATAGTCTCTGATATAAGATGTACTAGATAAGGCCAGCAGTTAAAATGATAGGGGACAACGATAGAGATGCAGACTAGAAAGAGAATATTAGAAAAACTATTGCAGAAATACAATTTTTAGTGAACTCATTGTGAGTGTAAGTATTCTTGGCTGACATCAATGCCTTGGCTTAAGCTAAAAGATCCTAAATGTGTAACAGATTGGAAACAAAAAATATTTTTTCCTCTGGCACTATTCAGCAGGATGAGGAAGTCGGTTTGCAAATTACTTTTTATGTGTAGGAAATGTGCAGGATAGGTGAGAACATTGTGTTGATTTTCTAACTGGAAAATCTTATAGCAGAAGTTGCCACATCTTGCTAATGAATAGAAATGTTATACATAATCATCTGAGTTAATTGAGCCTGTAAAGTCACTTGTTGGTCATGGAATTCACATGATGGGTGTTGTGTCATAGTTTCAGTGCCTGGCAGGCAGTTACAGAAACACACAGCTAGTGAATTTATGCTGATAGTCGCACTTGGGAATTAGGTGCTGAAATTCTTCTGTTTCACAATTTGATTTTGGCACTTCCTTTTTTTTCAAATTCGAGAATGAATTTATTGAAAAAAATTCACTGTATTAAAATACCTTTCAGGAATATAAACTAATTGACATAAAATATGTACATTTTAAAATCAAAGACTTTTTATATTTTATTTTAAAAAGCAAAACAGAAAAAAAGTAGAAATAATACAGAATTTCAAAAAAACTGTAAGAAATCAATACTAGTTAATATATTACATGTTATCTTAGAAATAGTTGTTCAAGTTATAAGATCTAGGCATAAAAATGATCAATCAAACAATGACAACAGAATCTATTCTTCTGGATGGGCTAACAGAGAATTAGTATAGTTATCTAGAAAGGAAAATATGATAGGTATGTAGCACTTCCTTTTAATTGCTGGATAAAACATACCATTGCTAGCAAGTAGCATATGACAGTGTGACCTGGAACTTTGTGAGGTGGCAAATTGCTGCTGATACTATTAGTATTTTTGGTAGTTATAGAGAGACACAATAAAATGGAGGCTAAAACAAATAAGGAGCACTTGAAATGTTCCAAAAAGATATAAATTAGACTTTTGTATATTTAAATAAATAAATTGTTTACATTGGAAGTTGTTTAAAATCAAATTTTCTGTTGCTTTTTTGTTGTTATTCTTGTTGGTGTTATTTCAAATAAAAAGAAGAAAATAAATTGAATTCTTTAAAATATTTATAAAACAAAGAACTGTATTTTAGTTGTAAATTTAGTAAATATCTTGCATATGGTGAAGACACTCAATGAAATTGCAGCAATTTGTGAACTTAGTCAAAGAGATTGAGGACTATGGAAGAGAAAGGAACAAGCTTTTCCCTCTTTACTTCTCATGACCAAAGACTAATTGTTAAGCACAATGGTCTCTAAAACTCTGTTCTACATAAATCTTATATTGGTTGACTTAAGGACCAATGTATGGAGTTAGAGTGCTTATATTATGTTACAGAATTTGCTGAAATTCAAGGGCTAATATTATTATTCTCGAAGTAATCAAACCATCCTGCCTTATGATTTGTATACCACTAATATACTTAATGTCACAAAATCACTAATTAGATTAAAATTGCAGCATGTTGTTTTGTAGATCTATTGTATTAACAATTTTATATAATAGGTTGATAACATGTCAGAAATTTGTTTCTAAATTTCCAAGTCCAAGCTAAATTAAAATTCCTTAACTTCATTTTTAATAGGTTGCTACATTTTAATCAAATTTTAGTCAGTGAAGAATAATGGTGACTATGCAAAGATTCTCTCAGTGTCTAATTGCAAACTATTTTCTTGTATCTATGAGAAGAAGAAATACGGGACGTGTCATGGACCAGTTCATCAAGTTTTCTACTGGGTCTTCATTTATTATTTATTGAACGCCTTGAAGCAAGAACAAAACATATGTGCAAATCTGTGTTGAATATAGCAACAACTGGACCTGTGAATAGATAATTAAGAAGGGAATTTCTTCTTTGTGAAATCACACATAGAAAAAGTGGGAGGAATCATGCATATTTTGGTTTCCCAAGACTATTCTTTCAATCCTCAACTGTATCTCTGTATCTCTGTATACCAAACATCACCTTTAATGTAACTGCAGAGTACATACATATTGAAATTTTTATTAACATTCAAATGAAAGTTTTCTCTGACATTATCATTTGTGATTTAATGATATTTAGACATAGATACATAAGATAGACAGGTCTGATTCATATATAATATCTCAAGGTGAATTATTTTGTAGTATATAAGACTCATAATGACTATGCATTCAATAATTTGCATTATTTAAATGTTAACTCAATAATTCATATTATTATAAATATATAAGTGTTCAGTGGGAGTGGTCAATGAAAACTGCACCTCAGAAAAAATTTCAAACACTGGGCATTTTGCCCAGTTGTATATATTACAATTTTGTTCATTTTTCCTTTGAATTGTTTATTTATTTTGCACATTGATTTGTCTATTATGAGGTTTTGTAGCTTGCATGTTTCATATTTGCTATAGCTATCTTTATATGAAACTCAATTTTTACATTTATGTATTTTATTTTCATGTTAGCTTTTACTTATAGTAGTGATCTTACATTTTGAACTGTCTTTACTTCCCAGAATCTATGATTAAAATTTTTACTTTTTTATTTTACTTGCTTTACTAAAATTAATTTTCTATACAAAATCCTGACTCTCCTTTAAAAACAAGTCAATATATAAATAAAAGCATCATGAAATTCATCTACTCACTGTCATTCACTTCAACCAACACTACTACTACTACTAATACAAGTCTTAGAGTATTAACAGTGCAATACTAATTGTATTACTACCACATTACAATTAGTAGTATTGTGTTATGTGTACTAATAAAGTCAACCTGATGTTCTTTATTGCAATTATTGCTATTAAGCTGCATGGACCTAATTTCTGATTATGAAACATAAATTATTTATGTTTTAAAGGTTTTCCAGTTGCTCACTACTTTGGGTGACATTTTTTTCTTCATTAGGTATTCTGAACTAATCATATGTTCTTTTAAAAAAAATTTTAATATATGTGCACCTATGTTTATAGCAGCACAATTTGTAATAGCTAAATCTTGGAAACAACCAAAATGCCCATCAACTGCAGAATGGATAAAAAAGATGTGATATTTCTATACAATGGAATATTACTCAGCTGTAAAAAATGATAATCTTGAGGCTTATATAGGTAAATGGAGGCAATTTGAGACCATACTCATAAATGAAGCAAATCAAAATCACATTTATAAATATCATATTGTCTCCCTAGTATAACAAATAATAAAAAACAAAAATCTGAAACAGTGATAAGATCCTAAATATACAGTAGATGTTGTAATAATGAAAGGAAAAGAAAGTGCTCAAAAAGACAGAACAACTAGGATAGGGGAAAGAAAAAAAGAAGAAAGGAAAATATTATATGTATGTTGATAAACATAAACATATAAATGTATATATGTATATGTATGCTAGATAGATAATTACACTACTAATCTCTGTTAGTTCATCAAAAAGAACAGTTTGTGCTGTCATTGTTTGATTGGTCACTTTTGTACCTAGATTTTATAACCTGAACAACAACTTCTAAGAGAACAATATGCAATATGTTAACTAATGTTAACTTCCTACTTTTTTTTTGAAATTCTGTATCATTTCTATCCTTTTTTTCTGTCTTGCTTTATAAAAAATAGTATGTTCTTATGTCTTTTGTGAAATACTTTCTTAGCAAAACAGCCATTGTCAGTATCACTCAGTCACCACGTTCTTTGTATTTTTTTTTTGTTAAGCAGGTATATTTATAGTAAGTCATCATTGTTTATGTATATTTGATTGATTTTTAGATCTCTTCTTTTATATAACATCATTTAGATCAGAAAATAAACTTTGCTTTTTTTATCATCCCTGTGGTGGTAATGCTGTTTTAAAGATCCTCTGTATACTTTTTGAATACTCTTCCTTGTAAGATTTCATCAGTTTTTCACCTTTGATAATATGAACCCCAAAGGGCTCTGCCTTCATTCTTAAATATGTCTTTGTGGTGACTCATTTTATGTTACTATAAATGATTGACAAAGTACAAAAAAGTCAATTCATGTGAGGCTAAGAAGTGATAACAAAAAGGTTAGTGTTTTGTGATTTTTAAATAGCCCTTTTTTCATCTTACTCTGATAAGAATGTTTATCATCAGGGACTTAAAAAATTGCTGGTGAGTGTGTGTATAAAAGGAACCCTTCTAAACTAAGGTAGAAATGTAAACTAATATGGCTGTGGAAATCAGAATAGAGATTGCTCAAAAAAAGCAGTAGAAGAAATTTCTTTTGACATAGCTATGCCTCTCATATTACAGTATACATCTGTACACATTTTATAGTAGCACAGTTCACAACAGTTAAATTATGGAAGTGGCCTATTATCCATTGACAGATGAGTAGATTATATATATCAGAGTACTGCTCGACCTTAAAGGATAAATTTGTGTCATTTGTTTGAAAATGAATGGAGTTTGAGACCATAGCACTCAGAAAAAAACTAGAAACATAAAGTTAAATATTACATGGTTTGTCTTATATGAGAAGCTTAAAATATATACAGCTTAAATAACAAATAAAGGAGAAATGATAGGAAACAGTTGGTAGAAATTTAGGAATGGTCAAGTTGTCTGTGAAAGGAAGAACAGGAGAATGTTGGGGGAAAGGGAATAAAAATGATCAAGACATAATGCATATATACTGTTATGATTTGTGCCTAGATGTTTCCCCAAAGCCTCATGCAGTCATGGGGACAGGTTTCTAGGATTCGTAATTGATTCATGGTCCAATCCTGAGATTATAGGTATGAGTGCTACACCCACCCTTATGTGAGTAGCCTGCATAGCCATATAAGTGAGAGAACGAAGCTTGCTCTCTCTACTCCTTGTCTTTTGTTCTTGTTGTTTTTGTTGGCTTCTGCCGCCATGAACTGTTGCCCTGTGCCATGCCACCCTGCCTTGGAGTCATCTGATTATGGACTGAAAGCTCCACAAACTGTGAGCTAAATAAACCTTTCCCTCTTTAATTTAAGCATGAGGTATTTTGTCTCAGCAATAAGATAAAAGTAATCAAGATATATACCAAGTTCCTAAAACAAAAGTAATTTTCATGCATCACAAATATATACTATTTAATTATAAATAAAAAAGACCAAGAAGTCTGATAAGTAGTAAGTGTCTAGTAAGGTATTTCTTGAATATTGATATTTTTAATAATATTCATGGTTTTTTCATTAAGTATTTGAATCAATATATTTTGATTAAAATAACCCTGGAAAAAAGCATTATTTCCTATTTTTACAAAGAAGGTATAAGATGATGAATGAATTTAAGCATAAACTCACAAATTGCCTTAAGCTGCATCTAGTTCAAAGATTGTTACTTGTATTGTGCAACTTTCTTTGGTAAAGTTTATGCCCTCCTGAGGTTTTAATATTCTGTAGCATAAATTGTGAGTAAAGTTTGTAGTAGTCATTGTTTATGTACACATTTATGAAAAAAGAAAGTGGTATAATCAAACATAAAATGTTAGCATAAAAAATGTTGGCATTGGTCCTTAATTGGTAGAATATGCACTTCCTAATCAAAAACCATTGGTGAAAAATTCAATATTATGAAATGAAATAGAGAATTGGTTCTAGGTATATATTGTGCTAAAATCTGTAATTATTTTACCTTAGTGCCATGGTTCGTAATGCTCACTTTATTAGGTAAACACCTCTTTGGTTTTGTGGTGTAAATTTTGGCTTTCTTTTTACTTTAACAATGGCAAAAGTTCATTATGAAAAAAGTCACAAAAATACTCTTACAAAAGATATTTTGTATAATGACAAGGTCGAGTATTTACCTCAGAAATTTGTAAAGTTTTCATAACCCTTTCATACTTGAGATGCACAAAAATGTTCTTGCGTTATCAAGTGACAAAGAAAGTACAGAAAGGAAAAAAATAAAGCACACGAGTTGCAAAAAAGCCAAGAGCAAAAACTTAAAAGACATCATGCTATCTTTTCAGTGACTTTCACAGTATGTAGATAAATTCGTGAAGTATCACAACATTGCTGGTGGATAACAAACTGTGCTGTACAGGATCAGATTTCAAATTGAAATGCCGAGATCACGTTCGTGTAATGCATTGTACTTCACAGATTCTTCTGCAGCTATTCCTGCGTCTGGAATGAAAAAGTGACAACTTCCTGAAGCAAATAGAAATATTTTGTTAGGGAACAAAAATCTTTCCAGTATTACTAAATAATATTTACTCTAAGTTCCTCAGATTCCTGGTTTTCCTTCCTATGTACTGAATTGCAATTCCAACATTCTGGAAGATATTTTCACGGAAGATGATTCACTTATCTTAAAAAATGATTACTTTATATTACTCATTCACAGTACCACAGACATTGCTTCAAAGATAATGCTACCTTCTCTGTAAAATAGATTATATTTTACAGGAATCTTTCACTATTGTTCTCTGCATTATGTTGACATCTTTATCTCCTTTTGCAAAGTTGTAATTCAGGCAGAAACATAATTCTGAAATGTGTCTTTGTCGGGATACATCAAGTATCAGCTTTAAAATATATATATACTGAAAGATTCTAAATATTTTGGTTGCTCCATAAACAACAATTGAGCACTTGTGGCAAACATGGTATTAAAGACTGTGAGTTCTAGCATGATTTCATTTGAATTTGACTATGTTGTACCTTTTAGCTGGAAGAGGAAACAGACTACTGTAGGATTGTGTTTGATGTACTGTGATACAAGGCTTATATGTGTTGCGCCTAAAGAAATGAAAAACAACAGCCAAACCTAGATGTTAATTGGAAATTCGGTTAACTTTGATTTTACTGACTGTGCTAAATTAGAAAGATATAAATCATAAAAAAGCTAGCTCTTTTAAAATTTCAATATATTTGAAATGACCTAGAATGATGGTTAATCAAACTTCATTAAGCATTTTATATATGATAAAATATATTTATGAAAGTTTTTGCCATTATATTAAGATTTAAAATATAAATATTAACTTATATAGAAAAGTACGACTAAATGTCTGTGCTTTTTCAACTACCTGTGCTTTTAATACTCTGTCTCCTATACACACACACACACACACACACACACATTGGAGTTCTCAGAACTATAAGAACTAAATTTAAAAGATCTTGATCCAAAAGATTGTATCTAGGATTTTCCTCAGTCAGGATAATATAACACAGTAACTCCTCCCCTTTTGTAACACCATTAATTTAACAGCACCAACTGTTATGTTTTAGCCTATTGTTACTTTTTTTTTTCCCAGAACTGGGAATTGAACCCAGGACTTCATGCAAGCTAGACAGCAACTCTACCACTGAGACAAACCCACAGCAGAATTCTATTTTTTCCTTTTTGAGCCTAAAATTGAACTCCAACCTTATACTTGCCAAGCAGGCACTGTGGGGCTGAGCTACACCCCCAGTCCCTGTATTTTCTTAAATGTAATAGCGATAAAGACAACATTTGGCATTTCACTGCCTTCATATGGAAAAAATAGGACAGTCTAAGTTAATAAAGACTAGACTATGTTTTTGCAGCTTATTGGTTCAGTAGTTTAATTTAAAATCTGATTATACAAGATGTTAAAAACTTGATTTTATTCTTGTAGGACTGGACTCAACATGTGCACATCAGGAGCATGAAAAACAGTTTAGTATTTCTCTGTCTTCTTCTGGGAGAATTACTACTTAAATTTGCTTGCATGTGGGCCCAGTAAACATAGATTGTTTGAAATAGGAAGTGGAGAGGTAGGGCAAGGAGACTCAGAGAGAACCCTGGTCCCACAAGTGCTAGTTGGAGATTCTAAACTCTTTACACTTGGCTATGGTACCCAAGGATGAGGGCCATCAAAATGGAAAATAATGACAGGAGAGAATGATCTGGATTTGGGCTGGAGAGCGTAGGATGAGATTTATTTTTTATTAATGCATGTTAATTGAGCAAATTAGTGGAATTCACTGTACTATTTCCACACACACACAAATTTTGCATTGACTATTTGGATCTGCCATTTTCTCCCATTGAACCACCACCACTGCACTCATCTCAGCTGTTCATTCTTTTACTTTCAGGTCAACTATTTTTATTTTTACTTTTCTCAGTACACATTTGTAGTACATAATGATTGCATTCATTGTGAGGAGTTGGTACTTGCGTATAGCACATTTGAATTGTTTTTTGCATCTCTTTCACCTCCCCTGTCTTCTGCCTCCTTTCATTGCCATGTCAACTGTTTTTGATTTTCTGTTTCTGGCTCATTTCTCTTCACATGATGCCTTCCAGTTTCATCCATTTTGCTGCAAATGACAGTACTTTATTCTTTATAGCTGGAAATATTTTACTATCTTTATCCATTCATTTATTGATTGGAATTAGAATGATTGCATATCTTATCTGGTGTGAATTGTACTCCAGTAAATACGATCACGTAGGAGCTATTTAGTGTGTTTATTTCATTTTCTTTGGATATACCTACATATACTAGGGTATTAAATAGCTAGATCATATGACACTTGTATTTTGAGTTTTTTGAGGAACATCTATACATATTCCATAGTGGACATATTAATTTACATTCCCACCAACAGCATATAAGTGTTCCATTTTTCTTCCTATCTTTACCAGTATTTGTTTATTTTTAGTATTATGATGATAGCTATTCTGAGGACAGAGAGCATTTCATTGGGGCAATACTTCCTTGACGGCTAATAATATTGGTCATTTATATTTTGATTTTGATCTTGTATCCTGCTATTTTACTGAATTCATTTACTAGTTCTAATAGGCTTTTGATGGAATCTTTTACTCAAACCCCTGGTGAGGGTATCAGTCTAACCTACCTGGCAACATGGCACAGGGATGCAAAACAAAGACAAAGAGAGAATATTCTGCTGTTGAAAAGTTCTGAGATGACTCACTGTTCTCTTGGAACAAAAGGCCTTGTTCTCTAAAAGCTCATGACTTTTATTGATATCAGTCAGGGAGGTGAGTGGCCGTCCTGGCAGAGTGCGTGGCCACACTAGGCACGGAGGCCTCCAATGAGCAACGCACAGATAGTTTTGATGTATGCAAAGCTGGCACCTTTACAATCAGAAAGGTATAATTCTTTCTGAGTTCCATGACCTCAGTTGAGATGTTATTTCATATCTTAGCCCTGAACTTTCACAGGCTTCTGCTTGAGCCTCCATTTCAAGTGTCAACACAGAGGTTATTCTCCCCTGCATGTTGCCCCTTTGTTATTGATAAGACCACCGTTATCTTGGCTGAACTCTTTTAGCCAATTAAGGAACATTTGTTTCTATATAGTCAGCCTCGAATATCTCAGTAAATAGGGTTGAAGGTCAGGAACAGGTGTGGCAAGGGCTTTGTTTCTCAAGAGAGCAGCATGGTGGTCTCCCATGGTCTGTAAGTTTTCCTGTACATGGAATCATATCATCTGCAAATGAGGATGATTTTAATTCTTCCTTTCTTACTTTTATGCCTTTAAATTCCTTAGTCTTGCCTAATCACTTTGGCTAAATTTCCTAGTACAAAATTGAATAGCAGTAGTGAAAGTAAACACCTTCTTCTTATTCATGATCACAAAGAAAATGTTTCTGATTTTTCTTACTCAATATCTTGTTGGTTATTGTCTTATTGTCACAGGCAACTGAGTTAGACAGAAATATTATAGGCAGTCGGACAGGGCTAGGCCCTCAAGGAAACCAGCACAGTGGACCAGATGTCTTGGTGACCTTGGAAGAGACACACACCTCTTGCTGCTGGCCAGATATCAAGACAAAAGGCAAGACAAATATACCCATATGCTAAGGATTGATATTCTAAATAGTTCTCTATCACCCTGAGGAAGTCAGGAGTCAGCATCCCACCCTCTTACAGGAAGAGTCATTGTCGTTAAGCATGCCCCACTTACTACGTGACTTGCTTCCCCATTTGTCCTTGATTTAATCAATTTTACCTGAGCAATTAAACTTATTGGTTAACCATGGTTATGTCCCACCTTATGCCCATCTGCCTTGCTAGTTCCCAGTTTTCCCCATCATGGTTTTATTCTATAAAAGTCCCTAAAAATGACAGAGTCCCTGGCAACCCACTTGGGCCCCCTTCTTTTTCTCAGACAGAAGCTTTCTTTCTCTCAATAAATATATTCTGCATTTAACCTCCGTTGTTCCTAAAATTCATTCTTCAATTTTAGAGAACACAAACTCACGCAGGACATACAGTAGGTTGGGAGTTTCATTCCCCTATATCATTTGGAGGTCTGAGATCGTCATCCTATATCATTATCATGTATAACTTTTACGTTAGGTGAGGTAAGATCATTCCATACTTTACTTGTTCACAGGTTTCATCATGAAAAGATGTTGAACCTTACCCATTTTTCCTACATCCATTGAGATGATCATTTAATACTATTTTGTCCTTCATTCTGTTTGTGTTATGCATTCCTTTTATTAATTTATCTATGTTGAATAATCTTTACAGAACACAAGTGAAACCATCTTGATTATGGTGTGTGACTGTTGCAGAAATTTCACCAAGCCAAATCAAGCCAAGCCAAACCAAACCAAAAGGAAGACTCTGCATTTTTAAGATGGCAGCATTTAATCTTTACACCAGCAGATTGTTGGAGTTCATGCCAGTGGACAGTTGCAGGGATAATTCCTCCCTAGCAACGGCCCCGAATCAGGGGAGGAGTTTAGTCTATATAGAATTAGCAGGGGGAGGTACAAACCAAGTGACCAAATGTTATATGATTAGTTACATACATTGAATCATATATTGACAGACAGGCTAGTCTTGAAACAATAGAAACATTCTGGGAACCAGAGGTGGAGGCTCTTACAGAGTGGGCACACTTGAGGGCATTACCATAATATAGGAATTGTTCTGGAGAGAGAGATTTGACTGAATGAAAGTGGTTAAGGGCATTACCATAATATAGGAGTTGTTCTGGGGAGAGACTTGACTGAATGAGCACAGGCCAGCCCAAGGTGCCTTAAGGCATAGACAATCACACTGACATTGTCAGGGTCAACTGAATTCACCAGAGACAGCAGAACAGCAACTTGGTCAGACTTCCAATTAATCATGAAATATCTATAAGTTTGTTATTTTGCCCCAACATGATCTTTTTGATATGCTAACAAATTGTATTTCTAGTATTCTGTAGAGGTTGTTTACATATATTTTTATTACATATATTATTCTGTACTTTTGCTTTTTGTTATGTCCTTGCCATGTTTCACTAAAAGGGAAATATCAGCTTTATAAAATGAATTTGGGTGGGTCCTCATTCGTTTGATTTTAGCAATAGTTTAAGAAGTATTGTGTTCAGTTTTAATAAGTTTTAGTGATTGACCATCAGGATCTGACTTTGACTTTGTTAGTAGAAATTTTATTATTGATTCAATATCATTAACTGTCAGTGGTATATTGAGGTGTTTTGTAGCCTTTGTTTAACTTTCATAGGACATACTTCCTGATATTTGTCCAATTATTACTTGTTTTCCAATATATTTCCATATAGTTTTTTCTTCAAAATAATCTGTAATAATCTTTTGAATTTCTATGGTATTAGTTGGAATGTATCAATGTATTATTGTTTATCTGTAATTTTATTTCCTTTGCCCTCCTCTTTCTTTCTCTCTCTCCTACAACAAAAGTTTGTCAATTTTATTCATCTTAAAAATATCTTCATATTGTTCTTTCATAGTATTTCATTTATTTCTGTCCTTATTTTTTAATCCTGTTAATTTGTAGTGGTTTTACTTGCCTTTTGAACATGTTCAGTTAGATCACTAAATGTATGATTTAAATCTAAAATCACTCCAGAGATCTCACATTCAGAAGTGTGGCTTGGTCAGAGAAGATAAGTCACTGTAAGGGTAACCTGGAAGATTGTATTCTTCTACCAAACCCCTTCTTTCTCTCCGCTTTCAAGATGCGATGGGATAAACTGCAGTCATCTATGCTGTTTCTTCATTGGTGCCAGCCTACTTTGGACTGAATCTCCCTTGTTATGAGCTAATTTAAAACTCTCTTCATTTAAACTGTACATTTGAGGAATTTTGTCCAAGGGGCAAGAAATCTAACACAGAAAATTAAAACAAGGAGTGGGGTCAATGCTGTAACTTCCCCTGACCATGTGGTTTAAACGTCTTAGAAACTGGTCTGTGGGAGAAGTTTGGAAATGTTTGTAGGCTAAAGAAACCATCGAATGGCATAAGCAAAGTGTGATGGGTGATTCCTGTCAGGGCTCAAAAGACCAGAATGCTATTAGGAATGTGGGTATTAAAGTCCATTTTCCAGGCCTAGAATTTAGCGTTTGCCTAGCAAACAAAGGTCCTGAGTTTGATTCCTAGTACCAAAAAATCAATCAATCAATCAATCAAATTAAAAAATAAAGTCTATTTTCAGTTGACAATAAGAATCTCACTGGCAGTTTGAATAGAGTTCCTGGTATATTACTGTCTGGCAGAAAATTGCATTTTAAGGGAGGCGGAGTAAAAGGGGAGTAGATGAATAAAATTGACAGAGGAAATTTCAGGATAGCCTAATGTTCAGGCTGTGGCATGAATACCGGTAATTGCTTTCAGTTAGATTCACAGTAAGAATCAGGACCAATAAGCAGACTGGTGATATTTAGCATAACAAAAAAGAAGTATCTTAAAATTGAAGTGAAGAAAAATGTTGTTGATGAAAAAATTAACATTAAAAAGAAACTAAGTACTTTGCATCAAGATAATAGAAAAGATGGCTTGAAAGCATTTCAGTATCAGGTTAGATCCCACTCACCCCAGGCTCAAGGGTGCAAAAGTATAAAGCTTTAATTTGAATTCCTGGGCTATAGAGAATTACATTTAGAAATCTGACTTCCTGGGATTCTTTTTACTGGGTTTAGCCATCCCAGAAGTCAGAAGCCACTGTCCCCAAAATTAAGGAGGCTCAACTTTTGCTCAGACTGGAAGTAGACATTGGCATCGTTGACATGGTGCTGGCTTTTCAGGTAAGCAGAATGCAAGAGTTACAGGGTCACTGATTGGTCCAGCCATGTTTCATAAGAAACTGTGGTAGACTAGTAAGTGACTCTGTGAGAGGGAAGTATGCAAAGTTATGAGAGCAAAGTTAAAGGTGATGTGGAAACTCTAGAAATTTAGAGATGCCAGTAACATGAAGAAAAGTATATTGGTCAGTTTCCAAGTATTTATATAACTTTAAGTTTAGCTTACTGTTGTCTATCAACTTCACTTCATTTTGATCAGATAAAAACAGAATATGATTTCATCATTTTTTAACTTGTTGAGACTTGTTTTGAGGTGCATTGAGGTTTTAATAAAGTTCCATGCACTAAGAAAAAGAATGCACACTTTGCAACTCTTACAAGAATTGTTCTGGAATTTTAAAAAATTCACTGCTCTAGAATTCAGTTTAATTCTGAAGTTTCTATTTGTTTATCTGAACAGTATATTCATTAGTGAAAGTGGTGTAGTAAAATCTATTATTTTAATGGAGCCTAATTCTCCCTGTAGTGTTAATAATGCTTGTGTCATAAAATTGACTACTCTTCCTTTAAGTATGTATAGACTTATAATTAATACATCTTCTTCATGAATAGATTCATTTTTCGTTATGCATTGATCTTCTTTGTCTAGTTTTTTAAAATCTTGTTTTGTCAGATATAAATCAATCTGTGCTCTTTTGGATTCTACTTGCTTGATAAATCATTTTCCATCATTTCACTTTCAGTCTTTGTGTGAGTTTCCTTGTAAGATGAGTTTCTTTTAAGTCAAATATTATACAGTCTTATTTATAAATCCATTTATCCACTCTGGGTCTTTTAATTGTAGAATCAAGACAGTTTACATTCAAAGTTATTATACTAAGTTATGAATTTATGTCACTCATGTTGTTGATTTTTTTCTAGTTGTTTTGAAAATCATGTTTCTTCTTCTCTTACTCATTTGTGTTGTTTGATACTTATTTTGCTTTATTTTATTTATTTATTTATTTATTTATTTATTTATTTTTTGCAGCACCGGGGATTGAAGTCACAGCCTTATGCTTTCCAGACAGGTGCTTAAGCTGCTGAGCCAAATTCCCAGCCCTAGTTTTTTGAGGCAGGGTCGCACTGTGTAGTTCAGGCTGGCCTTGCGTTCACATTGTAGCCCAAGTGGGCCTTGAACTCACAACACTCCACCTACCTCAGCCTCCTGAGTGCTGGGATTAAAGGCATGTGCCACCACACCCAGCTGATACTTATTTTATTGATGATTGATTTTATTATTTTTCACTTTTTGTATATCTGTTCTTATAAAGGAATTATAATTACATAGGCTGTCATGATGGTAGTTGACTTTCTTCCACATTTAAATGTAGGGTTTGTAGAAGACCAAGTGAGTGGCTTTCCTTGGATGCAGAACTATTGCCTCAGCATTCCCTGTCTCCATGTTCTGATATGCACAGAGTTGGCGATGCTATCTCCTTCTTCCTTCAATTGGTTCTAAGTGATGCAAATAAGGTTAGCTAAGGTACTGATAAGCAATTGTTAAGGCCAATTGACAATTTCCTGTTTCCTTACATTGTGTTTCCTGTAGAACAGTTAAACACAGTGAGATGGCAGAGCCAGTTATCTCCAAAAATGTC
Source organism: Dasyprocta punctata (assembly GCA_004363535.1). Classification (NCBI taxonomy): domain Eukaryota; kingdom Metazoa; phylum Chordata; class Mammalia; order Rodentia; family Dasyproctidae; genus Dasyprocta; species Dasyprocta punctata. The sequence continues at coordinate 30,812 of RJWM01010034.1, read as the reverse complement.
AACAGGGTATGAGCCTCAAAATAAGAGGCCTTGACTTTCTAGTGTACAAAAGTTTACATATCAGAAAGTAAAGCAACAGTCTCTTAAATTCATTAATATGCTATCCCAATTGAATTATGCAGACTGACCCTTCTGCATATCTTTCTCCCTGCATATTACAGAGGTACTTGCCCTCCATCGGCTAGCTCAGCTCACCTTGCTTGTGTAATTTCTGTCATCCTCACTGTCAATCATCCTTGAACCACTCCCTTCTTCACAATATAATAAATTCTGGAAGAAGCCTTGGATCAAGGCCTTTGTCCATATATCCTCACTTGGATCAGACTTAGTACCCCTTGCTGCCCATAACTTTGAATATGTCTTAGTGTCTTTATGCATGCCTTGAGTTGAATTGTGCTAGACTGGAATTAACTTGTCAGGATTCCAATAACATTTCAATGGGATTGTAAATATAACTTTCCAAATTGTGAGGAGGACTGGAAAAGGGATTACAATATTTGGATTACAATAAGGACATTTTTAAGCATTTTTTAGGATTGGCAGAAGTATATGTAGGGATTTCTGCCCACATGATCATTCCAAATTAAAAAAGATAATTTCCTTCTCAAGATGATTTCTGATTATAGCACTCAGTGTTCAGTTGGAGATGAAGTGAGTTGCTTTTCCAAAGTCAGGCTACAGGATAGATTTCATGTTTCTTATCTATTTAGGCTATATGCGACCATGGGTTGTAAAACTTTCCAATGATTACAATCACTACTATCTGTGATGACTGAGTTTGCTGAGACTCATTCATATTTACCTTTCTGAAGGAGAGACTTCCCTCAAACTCCAGCTGTGGAACCATGGTGTCAGGTTGTGGGATAATTTGTTTCTGTTGTTGTTCTGCTGTCTTGGTCTCTCCTTTTAAAATGTCTATTTTCTGCTGTTAAATTTCAGTATTCTCCTGCAGTCACCCCTTCAATAAGCAGTTATATACCTGTTGCACTGATCTTGCTCTGTGGTGGAGCAGATGAATACTGGGTGCCTTTATTCAATCATCTTTATGATTCTGTCAAACTCTATGTTCTTAGGTCATTTTAAACCACCAAGTTTCTGAATCTCTTTGTAGTTAGTTATATTGGTGGGTCTGTAGGGATTCTGACTTTCAGAGGAGACTGCTTTCACATAGTATACTTAAATGTAACAAAAAGTAATAACATACACTAAAAACAAGAAGCAGCATGTTGTTATCATTGCTTTTATCTTTTTCACAGAAAGATATACAAAAGTCACTTTTTTCTCATATTTACTAGGAACTTGGCTAAAAGAATGAGTGAGAAAAAGGAATATAGGAATAAAGAAATATAGAAATAAGGAAATAAGAACTAAAGAAAAATGTAAAATAACAAAAACATACTATTAGAAAAAACTACAATTGTGCATTAAAAATTCCAGAATGCTGGTTTTAACTCACCAATTTACCATACTTTTGAACTATATTGAATAGAGGAAATGTAATTGTATTATGTGAAACACATTTTCAGCTTTATTAATATACTTCAAACCAGAAATGTACTCAACATAAGCTTTACAATAAAAATGGTGTGAGGTAGCTCCTTAATAGTTACAACTAAGCATACACATATAAATATTGTATGTACAATAAATGATCAGAAAATATGGTGTATAAAGTCATTCATTCAGTAAAAGATACATTACCATTAATTCCTATCAAAATATTTCCCTTGGTTTTGAATACATTTATCCCATTATTGTTGGCAATGTGTGATTTATTGTAATGCATTTTTAAATTTAAACATTCACTATATATTTTGAGCACCCATTATAAAAAATATGTATTACATGAGACATGACATAAACTTAAATACATTTTAGTTATCAAATATATCCTTGCTCTTTCTAGAAATTTTTTAGTATTTTTCTCTCAATGGATGGGGTGATGATCCATTTTTATGATTGAGAAGATCAGAAGAAAAGACAGAATATATCATGGAATAACAGAATGATTGTTGTTGTTTTAAATTCAGTTATTCTTATATAAACATCAATTGACTTTGCTCAAATATTTTAAGATTTTCCCAGTTAGCTATCTTCTCATTGTCTCTTTTCTAATTTCTCCATGTACCTTACTTTTATTATGTCTTTCATTAGTTCCGGTGGACAACTATCTCTCTAACTTCATACCCAGAAAATGAAATATAAGTAAATTTATGAGCATAGTCATCTACATGTTATCTTTTGAATCCTGCTGTAAAATGTGTTATTTTCCCTCCGCTTTAAAGTTAATGGTGTTAGGCCAGGCGTGGTGGCGCACGCCTTTAATCCCAGCACTAGGGAGGCTGAGGTAGGTAGAGCGTTTTGAGTTTGAGGCCGGCTTGGGCTACAACGTGAACAACCCCGGCCTGAATTACATAGTGCGACCCTGCCTCGAAAAAAATAAGGCCGGGAGTTTGGCTCAGTGGCTTAATTGCCTGCTTGGCAGGTGCGAGGCTATGAGTTTGATCCCCAGTACTGACCAAAAAAGTAAAAATAAAAAATAAAGTTAATTGTGTTGATTATCTGACTATTTCCCTTGCACTACCAATGCTTTCTCTCAAATATCTATACAGCATCATCATTTAGAAGAACAAGTCTTCAAAGAGATTAAACAATGTTAAGGAATTTAAAGATAAAAAAGCTATCTTGAATGATATAAGAGTCAACATTGTCACAAGCAATTACAAGACAATTTCTTTAAAATGTTATTTCCTCCACCTCTTCAATTATTTTTTTCTTTCTCACCAACTTTACCTCACCCTAAATAAAATAATGTTATTTCTCAAAGCTGTTTCCTTCATAGCATCATTTTTAATACATAATTATTTACACATTTCTTTCCTTTGTTCTTTTTTTTTTTTTTGAGTTACTATATAATGAACTTAGTGAAGATCTGCCACAAACTACATTACAACTTCCTTACTTTTTTGGAGGGATGTCTCATCACATTGCCCAGACTGGTTTCAAACTTGCAATTCTCCTGACTAAGTGACCCAAATAGCTGGGATTAAAATCATACACCACTGTGCCCACATTATTGTTCATTTTATTGCTTCCATCCAAACAACATGTGTGTACTAAGATAACAGAATTCATATGCTTTATTCATTCTTCACCTTGCTTCAAAGATTTTCTTTCTTATGTAGTTCAACACTTATTTGCTGAACGAATGAATGAACAAGTTAATGAAAAATTTATTATTTTTTCTGGTGGGATAAATAATAGAGCAAGGGAATGTTAAAGTGAAAAAGATTTTCAACAAATATTTCGTTGTGTTCAATTTTATATGGAAAAATTAGACATCAGGGGAATTATTACTACTTACACTTCAAATGGCTGTAATGAGAAATTTTTTTAAGAATTTTAGTCAGTATGACCTTCAAGTTAAACTGTCAGTTCCTTCTAATCATTTAATGTTGCTTATAATAGTGTTCATTTGAAATACCTTTGGAAAATAAATTTTAAAAGTAAAAATTTATTTTTGATAATAGGAAAGTATTCCAACTACTATCATTTAATTTTATCTAGCTGCCAATTGTCTATTTCATATTTGTTTGAACTATTTATACTTAAATTTCTACTGTTATAAAATGTTGAGTAAATTCTGGGACATATGAAAATTCTTAAAGAAATGGAAAACTGTATGTTTTATCTCACTAAAATATTGGAATACAAAAATTATTTTCTATTTCAGTGAATTTCTGAATTTCAATCAGCTTTGATGTAACAACTGTTAGTTGACCTGATTAAAGTGAACCTCTCATCCAGTTGATTTAAGTCTACTTCACTGCTAGCAAATAATCTAAAATATGTGCTATTTTAGACCACCATCTGGCCTCCTAAATTCAAAACTTTATTTGACTGCAACCCTAGAAAACAGATTTTTTGTTTCTAATTAAATTGTGTTTTACTGTGTCATATATAAAACTTCTTGCAATCTGGCAAGTATATTTCTTTTAAACTTACATGAATAATTTTCCCTCAGCATGAATCTTATGTAAAAAAGCAACAAAAATCAATAAAATGTCTTGAATTTGTCAGAGAATCAAAATGACAAAGAGAGACAGAGAGAGAAGAAAAGAGGAAAGGAAAGAAAGCAGAAAGGAAAAGCATCACAATTGGAATTATTATTATTGATAGTGCAGTTTATTCTCCCAAATATGCATCCACATATTAATACAAATACATACACATACAAACATATAAAGAGAGTTAGGTTTATAGGAAAACAGATCCTACTATATTTTTCTAAAGCTTATTGCTTTTCATTTGACAATGTATTATCTTATATATTAGTGCCAAAAAATCTAATTTTTTGTTGTGATTTACTTAAATTATGGTCAACACAATTCTTAGTGTCATAAATTACATGATAATAGTATTCATATATACATATTAGCGAAATATATGTAAATTATTTGTATATATGTGAAAACTTTTTGCATACTTTGTCTTACTTCTTTATATCTATCTTTCCTAAATTTTTTTCAACAAGTGTTAATCACTTACTCTGTGGAAATTCACTGTGGAATTCATTGAGATCCCTAAATCTAAGGAATATATTTCATAGAGAAGATGAAAATAAACATAAAATAAGAGAAGTAGAAGTACTATAATCTGTGGTAATATAAGCTATCTCACAGATATTTCATTCAGACTATCGCCTTTGAGCATTTCAAGATTTAGAATAAGCTGAACAATCTTCTGGTTCCCAGTGTGGCATGTATGGAAGTTATAAGTTGGCACTTTTGAATATAAAGAAAAGAAAATAGAATAAACTGAGAAACTCAACAAATATTAGTTGCATTAAAAAACTCATGTCATAAGGCAAGCTCCTCATAAAATGGAAAAAAAAAATAGGCAGAGTCAGGGAATGTTAATTTAGAGCAGAAATCAATGAGAAAATTGTGCTATATGAACAAGAGCTAGGTTAGGAAAAATTAAACTGTTATTGACAGTTTTTCGATGATAGGTCACTGAATGTGAATCCTAGGGTAGTCCCTAATTGGTGAGGTACAATATTAGGCAGAAACCTACAGCACTTGTACACAGGCCAGGCTTCACGTACAATGTCTGGGCCCACCTGAACCCCAAGTAAATGCATGGAGGACTAGCCTACTCCTTTTGAAGATATTCTAGCCAACCAGCCTAAACAAAACAACAATTGCAGATATTGAATAAATATGGGCATGAGGCATCTTCTAGTACTGAGAGAGTGACAGCACACCAACCAGAGAAACATTTTAAATCTGATCTAAGAATGACATTTCATGCTGAAATATTGGAATGTTTATTGACTCAGAGAAACCAGCATCCTACTAAGAATTTCTGAAAGGAGACACACAAAAGAAGCATATGAAAACTTAAATAAATAATTCGTCAATGTGCAAAAGTTGTGGCATATCGAAGTTTAAAAATGTTCGGGGGGCCTTTACCTCACCAAATGACAAAAATGGCACCAATACCCCACTGTATAGCAACCAATACACACAAAAACTTGAACAGAGAATTTAACACATCTACTTTTAGAAAACTAAACCAACAAGAACACACAAAGAACTAATTCACTACTTTGTCAGAGAAACATGACACAGAAATTGAAGTCATAATAAATTTCAAGTGGAAATTCTTAAACTAAAAAGTTTCATGAACAAAATGAAAACAATAGAAGTTATCAGTAGCACAGTATTTCAAGCAAGCATCAGTGAGCCCAAAGACAGATTAAAAATACACAGTCAAAAGTGAAAAAGGACATAGATAAAAGGGATTGAAGAAAGCTATTTGGAAATTTGGGATACATTAAAAGAGCATGTATTCAGTCTATTGTTTTTCAAGAGGGACTTGAGAATGACAAAAGAGTAGAAAGCTCAATTGAAAAGACAATAATCGAATACTGCACAAACCTAGAGAAGGATATAAATATCCAGAGCCAGGAAGATCAAAGGCAAACAGTCAGATACAACTCAACAAAGCAAATACTATACCATTGATATAGTAAAGTTCTTGAGTGTTAAACACAAGTAGGATTCTCATAGCAATAAGAGAGAAGAAAGAACACGTAAGGATAATCCAGTTTTCCTGACAGGAGACTTCTGAGCAAAAATCATATAGACCGAGAAACAGTAGGGTGGGAATTTCAAAGGTAAAATAAATTTTTGTTAAAAATCAACTGAGAATGTGATACTCAGAAAGCCTTCATAAATTTTTTAAAAAGTCATTTTCAGATAAGGGCTGAGAGAAAACATCTCAACCAAATTTGAACTAAAAGAATCCCTAATGTGAGTTCTCAGATCTGAAAAAACAAGAAGCTAACGATTAAGAAAAAAACACCAGAAAGTGTAAAATTCAGTGGTAAAAATAATTATTCGGACAAACATAGAATACTCTAAAAACACCTATTGCTACATCCAACAGAACCAAAATTTGAGGAAAAAACAAATATTAAATGGAAAAACAAAATTCAGAAGAGAAATAAATATACTAGAAACTATTGAAAAACTAAACAAGTAAATGAAAGAGCTAATTTTTAAAACACAGAACTAATTCTTTACATACTCAAAATGGACAAACCCTTAGGTAGACTAATTCAGAATAGAAGACTAAAAAAGAAAGAGTAGCAATGAAAAACAACACAGTACAATGATCGCCACAATGCACAGGATTATTAGAAATTATTAAAGCAATTTATGCTAAAATAAGATAATCCAGAAGAAAGGGGGCAATTTCTTAGATGAATACACATTACTAATATTGACTCATGTAGAAATAGAAAACTTGAGCAAACCAATGAAGATTAGATAGAAAGACAACAAAAAGTTACCCATCAAACAAAACCCTAGGATCAGATGGCACCACTATTTATAAAAGAATTATTAGCAATATTTTTCATTTTAATATATTGAATGAGAAATACCAATTCCAAAATCATTTTATCAAGTTTCTTGTGATGTTTTGTCATAAAAAGTTTACTAACACACATGTGATAATCAAACTTCATGACATTAGAATAAAGTCATAAATATAAACCAACGAAGGAGAATGTGCACAGCCTAGAACATAGATTTTAATAATAGGTAACAAGTTCTTTTGAAGATATGGAGAAAAGCAAGCCCTTACATACTGTTGGTGAGAATGTACATTAGTGACATAAGTATAAAATAGTGCTTTATAGTTCCCTCAAAAAGTTATAAACAAGATCTGTTATAAATATGATCCAGTGTGTGCTTTCTGGGAATATATGTAAAGGAAATGAAATAGGTATATTAAAAAGACATCATCATCATTCCTGTGTTCATGACAACACTATTGACAATTTCCAAGAAGTGGACACATCAATTTATGAAAAGATTCCATGTCACTAATACTGTTTAGCCATAAAAACTGAAAACTTGCCATTTGTGACTACATAGATGGAACTAGTGACAAATGTGTTAAGTGAAATTTAGGTACAAAGTGACCAATACTTCACCACCTTACTCATTTTTGAATTAAAAAAAAGTTGATTTTATAGAAGTTAAGATATAATTTTAGGTAGGAGATGGAAAAATTTCTACCAATGAGCACTAACTTATATATAAGCATATGAAGATCAGGGGTACTATTGCATGTATGATAATTATAGACAATAATAACATTGTACATTTCAAAAAAGCAAAAATTTTTTGAAAGTTTTTGCCACAAATAATTAATAATTGTTTCATAAAGAAATATGTCTAGTCTGATTTAAAAATTAATATTGAACATTATATAATTCCTCATTTGTAAGTACAGTTTTATGTTTTGCTTTACTTAAAATTAAAAATATAATTAAAACATGACTTATGCATGTAAAAATAGTAGTAGAGAAGAAATAAACGTTTGTAAGATAATATATTTTATTTCTCTCATTACTAAATGAGTTATAAACACAAATTGCTTAAAACACAGGCTAAAGAATGTATTAAGTGATCACAGCTTTTGGTAAATGAAATGAATGTCATCAATATTATGAGGAAGAGATTAGAAATAGTTTGTTATGTTGTCTTTACATGTCCGTAATAGTGGTACACTGTTTCTTGAAGAAGATTTTGAAAACTTTTAATTCTATATTGTAAATGAAAGGCAATCATAAAAAAGGTAAAATAGATATGTAGTTAACATATGAAAATTGAAGATAAAATCATATGTTACTCAGTTGAAATCAATGAATGCTGGAAAAAATGGAAGAGAAAAATGAAACAAATATTAAAGCAATGAATGTAAAACAGAACCAAATACTGTACATATTAATACAGGAATTTCAATTTAAATGTGAATGACTTAGGTATACTGATTAAAAACTTACAGAGAGGGGATAAAAATCATCCAATATATGCTGTCTACAGAAACATAGGTTAAATCTAAAAGTACATGCAAATAAAAAGCAAATAAGTGGAGAATTATGCCATGAGAGCCTTAATTTATAAAGAAACATCAGAGTAGCTATATTAATATCAGACATGCATGTCTTTTGAACAATGAATATTATTAGAATTGAGGAAGAGATATACAAAGTAATCAACTCATCATAACCCTTAATATGTGTGTACATATCAGTAGCATAAAAATAACTGTAAGATAAAATCTCATAGAAGTTCAGGGAAAAATTGATAAATGCAATATTAGAGATGGAGATTTCAGCAAATGTCTAAAAGTAGTGGACAAATCCAAGTGGTGGAATATCAATAAGAATGTAAATAAAACCATCAAGCAAATAAATCTAATTGATGACATGCAGAATGCAAGAGTTATGAAGTTAAAAACACTTCTACCCCAATTTCAGAATGCCTGGGAGACCAGGCAGTGTGCCCCTGAGAGGACAATGTGTGAAGCTATGAATGTGAAGCCAAAGGTGCAGAGAAGAACCCAGAAGTTTGGAAAAGTCAGGAACGTGAGTTGTCTAAGGAAAGCGACAAGGAGAGAACAAAGTGGGGCTGAGAGAGAAGTTTTAGGACTCACAACCACCAGAAGTGCTGTAGGGGTAGGATCATACAGGCCCTTTGGAGCTCACAATTTGCCACAGTTTGCTTCAGATGCTGAAAGAGTAACTACAGGACACAATGCTTGCTCTGCTGGGTTTTGGACATTATTTTGTCCCAATCCTTTGTACCTTCCTATTTGTAACTTTTGGAATGAAAATGTTTATCTTGTGCCATTGCATTCTGAAAGTTTTAAAATTTGTTTTCAGTTGTATAGGGGCTTGCAGCTGAGTTTGTCTTACATCTTAGAAGAGACTTGGGAACTGAACTTTTCAGCAATGCTGAAACTGTTAGGACTTTGGCAACTCTCGCAGATGGACTAAATGCCTTTTGCATGAAGGGATGTGTTTGAGTCCTTGGCAGGGAGTTGGGGGGGGGCAAAAAAAATTGTTATGTTTATAATGTAATATAATGTCGATAGCTTTATCTAGTTGTTAAGGATTGCTAAACTGTGTTATAATGTTCGAATTGCAAAATGTTAAGAATAAGCATGTCTTGTATCTGGAAACCAGTTTAAAGAAATGTGTCTGTTTGTAAAGTTCACAAGGGATGGATTGTTACGGTTGACACATTGTGTCAACTTGAGAAGTTTAGATGTTTAAGAGACTCAGCAGGGAGCCAGGCTTCTTACTTTGTAAATATTCTAATCCTGTGCAAAGGAGGGTGATGAGATTTTGCGAATGCTATACCCACGAGGAAGGACTGTGTGTGGGCTGTGTACGGTGTAAGGGAGCAAAAGAGGCTTGTTTTCCTCATTTTTGATCCTACTGCTTTTGGTGGCTGCTGCCTTGAAGTGTTGCCCCTCAGCCATGCCACCCTGCCTTGGAGCTGGATGATTATGGATTGAAACCTCCACAAGCAGTGAGCTAAAGAAACCTTCTTTCCTTCATTTTGGGTGTTGGGTATTTTGTCCCCGCAATGACAAAAAAGTAACCAAGACACCTTAATAATTTAAAAATAGTAGAGGTCATACAAAATATCCTTTTAGGCCACAAAAGAATAAACATAAATATAAACATGAAATAATCAGTTTAGTTTGAGAATAAATACACATCTCTAAACAGCATGGAAGTTAAAAAAATCTCAGGATAAATTTTAAAATATTTTGAGCTACATCAGAATGGAGCTAAAACTTAAAATCTGTGAGATGCTTCAGAAGCAGTGCTTATGTGAATGTTTAGAACACTTATACATGAAGATTTAGAATAAAAATAAAAGAACTTAATCTGGTTAGGTATATGCATCATGAAGAAGTAGATCAGAAGCCATGCCATAAACTGCCTTATAGAAAATAAGACATTACATGTGTAAAAGCAATGGAAAGACATTTGAAAATTTTAAATGTGACATGGCATGCTTCATTTATTTTAAAAGTAATTCTGAAAATATACTGGAAATGAAGAAAAGTTTAAATGTAAAAAAAATCAGTATATTGATTTTTGAGAAGTCTAGTTAAAAATGATACAGAGGTTGGGTGGCATCAAGGTAAAAGTATTTAATATATTCAGGATATAATAAGGAAAATATATTCCTACGAACCTATTGCTAAAAATGAAAATTTAATGAGAAGAGGAAACACTGTTTTAGTAAAAAAATAGATTTTAATTAACAATGTGAATAAAGTTCAACAGTATCAATTATCATCATTTTCTGTGTTTTTCTTTTTTCATTTTACTCATGAAAGGTTGGTGATTCTGTACTTCGTAGCCAAAGGCAAGTGTCTAACTTAAATGTAATCCTGCTTTGGCATAGGGCTGCTATTCTATTTTGAGGAGTTTGCTGACTCTCATAAGTGCACTGGTTAACTTGTATAGTAATGTAGTGTCATGATTTTATATTTACTCTAAACCAGTAATATATCTTCATTTTCATTCAAATTCTTGAATTTTGTCTCCCCAAAATTTATTTGTCCAAGCAGCATTATTATTCAGGGTTCCAGGAAAATCAAAAGGCACATCCACATGGGTGCCTGTCTGAACAAGTATAATAATTTTTATTTCTTATGATTCAAAACTCTCAAGGGGATCAGGATAAGATAAAAAAATACAGAGTACCAACATATGTCTACTTTTTTATTCCCTCTACCTGTTATCATTTTTAAAGCTGATTCTTTTCAAGAATGTCAGTAAATTGAGAGTCTCTAAGATTAAAATAAGGAGAGAGACTTCTATTATTCAGTAATTCCAAACTCAGAATACATTACTCAGTGTAATAAATTCTTTAAGTGAAGTAAGTAAGAAAGAGCTCGGGAGCAAGATCTTCATAAACGTAAGTCTTCCTATGTGCTACCACTATTTCTCCCTGAGAGTGAGTCATAGCAACCAGAATTCCTGTCTCCAAAGTAACAGAATCTGGATTCTCCTCTACTCCAAAGCCATCCAGAAAGTCTAGAAAAGTAACTTTCTCTTTGGCGCTTTCTCTCCTGAAGTCTTTCATTCCACAGAGATCCTGCTCCATAAATAGGAGGAAAAAATACTGCACCCAAGACTTATAAATATGAACAGAAAGACCTTACACAATTTCACCCACTCAATAGTTTATTGCTATTAAGTCATAACTTTTTTCTAGTCACATCTCTGCAAAACCACTGTTCATCAAGCCTAAGCATAAAAATAGACAGCTTTCTTTGGGTCTTTGAGTCTTTCTTACCTAAATTTCTTTTGTCAAATGAAACTATCAATAAATAAATTTGTTACGCTTTTTTTCTTCTTAATCCATATTTTGTTACAGCAGTGTAGCCTGTAAGCTTTAGGATGAGCAGGAAAAGGTATATTTTTCTGCCCTGGAGTGATTATATAGAAACAATTGTTATGAAAATCTCTTGTGATTTATATTTAATATTGAAAGTTCAGTACTGGGCAAGCATGGTGGCACATGCCTATTAGCACAACACTAGGGAGGCTGTTCAGGAGAATCACTGAGAGTTTGAGGCCAGCCTGGGCTGCAAAGTGAACTCAGGGCCAGCCTGAACTACATAGCAAGATCCTATCTCAAAAAAAAAAAAAAAAAAAATTCCTTATTTTGTCATGATAAGTCTAAGTTGTATCTGCCAAAGGAATTACTGATCCTGAAAACTGAATAATGTATTTTATTTTCTTTATAGGGCAGAACTACACTCAATTGGAAAATAAAACACATTTTATTCAGTCTCTGTGCTAGTCATTAGATCAGGATTAAATAACCAAAGGAGTTCAGTAAGTATGGAGAAAATGGATGAATGAATTGATTCAAATACAATGGCTTATTAAACAGGAAATGGCATTGAAAATAAATAATAAATTATAAGTTGTTGTACTAAAACAAGTGTAGTTAGCATGAATCATTCTAAATTCACATCCCAGATATTACATATGAGATTTACATTCTCTGTGTTTAATTCTTCATAAGAATATTTTCCTAGTTATTGTGTCATTTTAAGATATTGAATTTAAAACTATGAATGCACATTGGACAAAAGTTGGTATAAATTATAATTATTCAGAAAATAATTTTATTTAAAAAAACCTGTGCTTTTTAATAGATTTGCTGAGCTATAATTTACCTAAAATATAGTTCACTTAATGAAAGTATAGTTCAATGATTTCTGGTTTATATTTAGAGTATCACAACACCAATATCCAAATCAATTTCTTGAAACTATTTTCACTTTTCTCCACTGTTATTAAACTGGACCATTTCTGGTTGGTGGGAAGGTATAAAGTTGAGAGGCAATCTGTAAAATGATAATTAAATCATTCTGTAAATGATAATTAAATCAAGTGCTTTGTAAGCTCTTCCTTAAATTGTGACATGTGAGTTATTTCTAGGGTCCTCCTCTCTCTTTTTTTTAACTAGAATGCTAAAGGACTAGAGGAGGTGGGATATAGTCAGAGAAGTGCCTTTCCTCCTTTTCAGGTGTATGACTCTGTTAAAATCATTTCACCTAAGAGTTTTGTTAAGGAGGAAATTGTAAACATATTTTACAGGGGTTACTAGTCGTTTCCCCCTGCTAGAACTATTCGGTATATTTCCTAGTTTCTCATTTACTGGAGCTGCTCAAAATAATGCGTATAAAGTGCTGCTGATGTCCTAAGGTGGTAAGTTTCTCACATCATATTACTTCAAAAAACACTTCCAGTAATTCTTCAAAATTACCATTTAAGTATTCTATATCTTTGCTTAATAATATCTGTTTCAGGTATGGAGAAATTTGAAAGTGCTTTTTAGGATTTATCTGTTCATATACTATCTCTGTGGCTGTACCTCCAATCTTAGTTATCTGATAGGTCCAACAAATATATCAAATTTTAAATCGTACAGAATTTTTAAAATTTTTATTTATTTATTTTTATTAGTATACATTTGCAGTAGCACAGTTTGCAAACATCTGGTGGAGTGGATGGATATAGGTGTACAATATAGCTCGGTTCTTTCGTCTTTTAATTTCCTTCCCCTTTTAACCATCTCTCTCCTTCCTCCTCTAAATTCTCTTTCCCCATTTTCATTCCTAATTGATATTGTTAATGCTGTCTATGCTTCTGACTTATTCTGTTTACAGTCATTGAAGTTATTCCTGTATATGGCACATCTTTATTATACTTATTTTTTCTTTCCCTTTCCTTCTCCTCTCATTCACTTTCTCTTGGACCCTTCTTCCAGTGTGCAAGAGATCTGTCCCTTTGTGGCCTACCCATCCTTTTTTTGTGCCCTCTCACTGTATTTTGTCTTACTCACGTGAGTGATGCTATGCCGGTAGGGGGAACCTATGGCACACAATCCCCAGAGGGAGTGTAAAGCCCTCTCTATTGGCATGTGAGCCAAATCACCCCAGCAGCTGAGCATCTAACAAGAGTATTTAAAAAAGTTAAAACCTCAGTAATTAGGTTTAATTGCAGTGTTGGCTCTTTGTGACAAATAAGTGGGTTTTGTGCTTCAGTTTTTGCACTCAGTCTCTAAAAGTTTCACCATCACTGTGCTATGTGGCATTTATACTTGATGTGTCTGATTTATTTCACTCAGCAGTATATTGTATAAGTGCATCCATTTTCCCACAAATTTTTCAAATTTGTCTGTCTTTATAAGTCAGTACTATACCATGTATACATACCACATTTTCTTCACCCAGTCACCTATTGGTGGGTATAGAGGTTGTTTCCAGGATTTAGCCATTAGGAATTGTGCTGCTATAAACACTGGCCTGCATTGCTATAGTATGATGCTTCAAATTTTGAGGGAAGATACCAAGAATGTGGTTGACTGAGTCATATGAAATTTTTTATTTTAGTTCTTTAAGGAATTTTCATACTGATTTTTATAATGGCTGTGTGAGTTTGAATTCCCACCAATAGAACAGGAGGTTTTGTTTTTCACCACAGTCACATTTGTTATTTTTGATTTCTTTATGATTGTGATTTTTTCTGGTTTAAATGGAATCTTAGCATTGTTTTAATTTGTATTTCTCTAATGGCCAAGGATGTTGAACACTTTTTTTTATTTTAAAGGGAGTAAAACAAAACAATAAAATGGAACAAAACAAAACAGTGAGAACAACACTAGATTTCAAAAATGAGACAGAAAGAAACCCCCATATTTGCTATACTGCATATTGTTATCCTCTAAATAGATGCTCAGACTACCAGTTTTAGGCCTGGAAAGTCAATCATACAATCCATTGAGTTAATTTTTTACTTCAGTTGCTAACATTTCATCCTGTGTTTCTCCAAATCGCCTGGCTGCTTACGAGGTGTGGGGTCTCTTCTTGCCACCCAGCCTGTGCACTGGCTCGCTCACAAGAGGGTGTGGGCCTCTGGCTCATGGGAGGGCACAAGTTGGCTTCTTGGTTCTCCTTCCAGCCTGTATGGCTGCTTTTGACTCATGACAGGGTTCAGGTTGGCTTCTTGGTTCTCCTCCTGGCCCACATTATTGCTGCTGACTCATAGGATGGCACAGGATGGCTTCTTGGTTCTCTTCCTGACCCACAACTGCTGCTGACTCATGGGAGGTTGCAGGTTGGCTTCTTGGTTCCCCTCTTGGCCTGCGTAACTATGACTGGCTCACGAGAGGGTGCAGGTTGGCTTTTCTATTCTCCATCTGGCCCACATGGCTGCTGTGGCTTATATGTGGGTGCGAGTTGGCTTCTTGTTTCTCCTCACAACCTTCATAGCGGCAGCTGGCTCATGCGAGGGTGCAGTTTGGTTTCCTCGTTCCTCTCCTAGTTTGCATGACTGTGACTGGCTCACAGGAGGGTGTGGATTGGCTTCTGGTTCTCCTCCTGGCCTGAATGGCTGTGGGTTGGCTTATGGGAGGAAAGGGGTAGCATCTTGGTTCTCCTCCCAGCTCTCATGGCTCAAGCATTTTTTCATACATTTGTTGGCAATTTGTATTTCTTAATCTGGTAGTTCAACACATGCAAATCAATAAATATACTTTGCATAAAGAGAAGCACATAATCGTATCAATAGATGCCAGAAAGACTTTCAACAAAATTCACAGCCTTTCCTTCACAGTAGAAATCCAGAAAAGAATAGATGTAGAAAGACCAAACCTGTATTTTATAAAAGCTACTTATGTTCAGAATTTTATACTTTTTTCTTAAATGAAGGTGTCTCAACTTTCAAGCTTTTCAAATGTTAAAATTGGAACTCAAATTCTCTGTAATTACCTTAAACATAGCTGTGTAAGGATTCATATTTCAAGAAGGACTATTAGAGTCCATTAAAATTGTAGTCATTTTTGGCTAGTAGGACCTAATTTAAATATAATTTCTTGAAGAAGATGCCATTTAGTTCTCCAGTAAGCCATGCAAGCCATGCGGGGCCCAGGAAGAGAAAAGCTAGATAGTGCCTTTTGTGAGTCTATTGGTCCATGGGCTGATAATCAAGAACTTTCCCCATACTGCACTCCCATAGGCAACCAGCTGGTTTAGAGGACAGGCTTAGTTGATAGCAACTGAGGTACAAAAAGAAACTGAATGCTTGCACTGTTTGGTTGACTTTGCAGGTCTGGGACTGGTGGTTTGAGCATCTATTTGGAGGAGGACAACATGCAATATAGCAAATATGGGGGATTTCCTTCTGTCTTGTTTTTGAAATCCAGTATTTTCTCACTGCTTTGATTTATTCCAATTTATTGGTTTGCTTTATTCAATGTTCTGGTTTGCTTGGTTTTATTTTGTTTTGTTTGGTTTGATTTTGCTATGTCTGATCTAATGGATAACAGTAGTAAAGACAGCAAGATATACTATGGTAGCCATTATTGATTTCCTATTATTCTGCTTCAAAGTTTTGTACTAATTTCATTGCTTTGTTTTGATTGACTTTATTCTGTTTGTTGGATTTTATTATCTTTAAAATCGAAAAAAGAATGTAATTTTTTAAACAGATCCCACAGAACAATTAAAAGAATGTACCATGCTGACACTAATCAAGGAAAGTCAGAACTGCTATTTTAATTTCAGATAAAATAAAGATCAAATGAAGATAATCAAAGATAAATAGGGATATTACATGCTAATGAAGAAGTCAAATCTTCAAGAAGGCATAATATAAGGTACTTATAGCAGTACCTCAGTTCAGTAACTTAATTTGTTTCATGATTTGGGGAAATATGGCTGCATTTGTGTTTGTGTGGGGAAGATGACTGCAGTCGTGTGTGTCACCCAATGTAGTTTGTAAACAGACACAAAATTTTGTCAAATGCCTTGAGAATCAGGTTTTTTGTGAATAGAAGCATTTGTGAAAGAAGGTATTACTGTATGTATCTAGAAAGTGTGATTCAAAGTACATAAAGCAAAAACTGATACAACTTAATCAAAAATGTAGAAATGTCTATGTTAGTTGGAGATTTCAACACCCTTTTGTTAGTAACTGAATATTTCGTATAAGCCAGAAAGAAATGCATATTGTGGTATGGGATGGAAATTATTAACAAAATATAAGCAAATACAACTCACCAACATAAAAATACATTATCTCAAGATGTGTTTTTCATATATACATTTATATATGTCAACTAGCCACCTAGTTATGATAAATGATCAAACAGGGAAAGGAGAACTTTCTTAACCTAATCAAGGCAACATTGCAGATGCATTTAACATTAGCATTTTAAGACTGGATACTTTCACTCAAATATGAGGAAAAGGCAAGGATGTCTTTTTTTCATGAATCCTATTTAATATGGACCTTGAATTCTTAGCTATACCATAAAACATGAAAAAATATTTACACAAATTAAGAAAGATATAAACACTGCCTTAATTCATAAATGACTTGACTATATGTATAGAAATCTCTAAGTAATCCATAAAGGTTTCTAGAACTAATGATTAGGTTTATAATGAAACCACAAGAAAAAAAGTTTCCACCCTCACATATGTAAAGTCACACACAAGCCATTAGAAAATGGAATTTGGAGCCAAAACTATATAAAATTTCAAATAACACCAAAATTATTTAGATATAAAGAATACAATATCCAACAAAATCTATAGGTGAAACCTATACAACACTGATTAAAGAAACCAAAGGAACTAATTAAATTGATAAATATTGCATTCCATTTTTATGGAATGAAGGTTTAAATGGTATCTTAAAAATGCCACTTCTTTCCAACTTGATTTATGAATTGAAGATAAAGTATCAGAATAATATAAAGTGTTTTAGGTATTCAAAATATGTTTTCAAATGCAAAGCCTTAAGCCATTTAGACGTATAACCTCAAGGAATTTAAACTATCTGAACTCAAGATTTAACCTCCAGAAGCTACAATAATTAAGACATTGTTGTAAAAGTGAAGAAACAGATACATAGATCAAGATTATAGAACACAGAGCACGTAAACAGAACCATACAAAGAAACCAGACTGATATTAGATAGAAGTATGAAGCCATTCCAATGGAGAAATGATTGTTTTTTTGGTAGTGCTATAATTTTTGCATGTCCATATTAAAAAATGATGAACTGGGTTAATTAATTGTAGTGTCTGTATTAAAAAATGATGAACTGGGTTAATTAATTGTAGTGTCTGTGTTAAAATTTATAGACTTCTTCTTTCTTTCCCTTTTTATTCCATCCAGGCTGCAAGCTTACTGATTCATGCCGTCCACACCCAGGTTGGGTCTTCTCTCTTTGTTAGGTCAACCACTCAGGTACATCCAGAACTGTGCTGGACTAACCTGCCAAATGTTTCTTACTCAAACTGACACCATAATTAATTTATCACATGAAACCTCACAAAATATTTAGTACAAAAAAGTGCATATAAAATCATGATTTAAAATTGTGAATTATAGTCTGTTGTGGATTGAAGGTGCCTATTCAAAAGCAACTATTGGGACCTGAATTTCCCAAATAACAATGTTAGGAGAGGGAGATCTATTGAGAAGTGAGTAAGGCACGAGAGCAGAGTGAATGAACTCATGCCATTATCACAAGAATAAATTCATACAGAAACATGAATTTGGTCCCACTTTATGTTCTTTGTCTCTTTCATCCAATGGCTTATACATTGCTAGTTTTTGCTTTGAACACTAATTATATCATGTGCTGTAGATTACTGCAGAACCTTATATTTTACAAGTGATGATTTCTTAAAACCTCACCAACCTCATAGGTACTATCGTTTATCCCCATTTGACAGATGATAAATATGAGACAAGAAAGTTTAAAAAATTTTTCAGTCCAAATTCATTTCTAACACAAGACCTATAGAAAAATTAATGCAAGTTTTAATTCCGAGCATCTGACCAAAAACACAAGACCAGCATGAATTATTATGCTCTCAAATGTTAAAATAAACTGACCCTCTGTAGCATTCTTCATTTTGCAATGAATACCTTAGTATACATTAAAAGGAAAACAGTAGTTATTACTTTTTTGCCCATCAATCTTTAGGGTTTTTAAGTATTTAGTATTTTAATATATTTTATATAGACTATCCACTCAAACAGTACGTCTATAGCACACACATCTATGTAAACTCTGTATACTTTTTTTGTATTTTAATCATCATACAATTTTCCAAAAAGCTTCATAAAGAAAAAAAAATCAACCTGGCTTTTTTTATGTGATAAAGTTCCATCACATAAAATTCTAATGTATGTATATGTACTTCTCCACACAGTAACAGTCAGTATTTATGTAGTTCATATGATAGGATCAGATGTCCCTGCAATCTACCCACTTAAATAATGCAAGGTTATGAGATGCTTTATAAATCAGATGTTTTACACATGCTGTGCAGATTACCCCAGGAAGACCTTCAGACTTTATAACATATACAATCATATGCAGTAACATTGAATTATCCGCAGCTTATATTAAAGCCCATGAGACCAAAGAAATTTAGGTAAATATGCACAATAGCTCAAAATTATTATTTTCCAACCACTCAGATTTATATTCTTTATCCAAACTCATACTACATATTATTATTGCTTATGTTTTAATAGCATCCTTTAGGCCTAAATTCATTGTAATATTATTCAGTACTTTTGCGTTAAAATTACTTTATAAGTTGGGGAAATATTTGATGTTCTAACACAGATTCTGGTGGTGAAAAAGGGCAGTTTAAACAAGGCTGAAAGAGCCCACATGATAGTTTTAGTGCTACTTTTAAACATGGTGCACACAGGGGTGATGCGGGCACACAGGTTCCATTCGCAGATATTGTATAACATTGGCGAGCGATTTAAGAAACAATTGCCTTCTTAGTGCATATAGCTCATGGTGGTTTTAAAATTTAAAAAAAAAATCTTTTTTTGCCCTTAAGCTAAGAACATGTCTTACGTTTTTTGAAAATATATCGTTCTAGAAACATTTGTCCAAATGAGTATTACATTAAATGGTCATTTGTTGCTCATCATTTTCCTCCCACTGGTTAAAAGTGAAGTAGCCAGCCTGTGCTCTGACATGGAGACAGAGCACTGATGTAATATAAACAGGACACACTGATTTCAAGAGCAGCAGCACGGCTGGCCGTGGTGGCGTATGCCTTTAATCCCAGCACTTGGGAGGCTGAGGTAGGATGAGCATTGTGAGTTCGAGGCCGGCCTGAGCTACATAGTAAGACCCTGCATCAAAAAACTAGGGCTGGGTGTTTGGCTCAGTAGCTTAAGCACCTGCCTGGCAGGAGTGAGGCTGTGAGTTCGATCTCCAGTGCCAAAAAAAAGCAGCAGCACGCACTAGAGACAGGCTGCCAACTTCATAGGAAGAGTAACTGCAGGGATGATATACCAAGATTTCTAAGAAAACTTAATGAAAATATCATGGTCATTACTTTCCATAAATATCATCTGCCTTAAAGATCTCTACTAAGAGCTCTGGAAAGCTGTGTTATATTATCTGACATGGGCTATAAAAAAGAATTATTATGTTCATTTCTGTGTGTAAGTATGGCCTGAGAATCAAAAAAATTTACTCAGAGAATTAAAATTTTTACATTTAAAGTTGATTGGTAAATACAATGGAATAATAACACATCTGATACAAGCTATAAATAAAAAGAAATGTTTGCAGTAAGATGGCAGAATTCTTAATTGTAACAAGGAAGATTTAAAATAAACAAATTCAAACTGAGATTATTATGAAGATGTTCTGTTGGGACTAAAAATATAACTAGTTCAGTATTTGAATGACTGTACAGAAATACAGTAATAACAATTTTGAAAAATAATCAGGAAATTTAAATATTTTAATCCTGAAAATTATGACTAAGTTGCTAATTATCATACATAGAGGTGTCTAGCACAACAGTTTTTTGATAATCCTTTAAAAAGCTCTATAATAAACTTTTTAAAGAAATTGATGAGATAATAAATAATTCATTTTAAGGCTAGCCTGCCAAATAATATAAAAATAAGTAGACTTCTTATGAAAATGTTACATTCACTGGAATAAATTATCAATTTCAAGTCAATGATAATAGTAATACACATTAACAATTTTAAGTATTGATAGGAAAACTCAGAAGTAACAAATCAGCATGTTTTAGAAATATTAAGCATTAAGAAAATGTCTAATGGCACATAAATGCAAATTTGCATGGTAAAACAGTAACTTTACAATTTGTAACTAGGACAAATTATTAAAAAGCTATTGTGATCTTCAGAATATTTCACACTGACTGTGCTAATTTAATAATGCATGTTGTATATTATTTTTCAGATTTTATTTGTATGTTTTCCCATGCCCATGTTAATTTTAGATACAGGAAAGAAGAGTCACTGTATTATTTTTTCACTGAAGTTTCTCAATGATATACGCAACTTATATTTATAAAAAAGTCTTTTCATTATTAAAAGAATAAAGAAAAGTCCTATATATTATGGGACATACTCCAATAAAGGTACCAGTACTAACATTTCACTATAAAAATATGATGTCTTTGTCCGTAATCTTCCAGGCAATATGATAAACCATCATAATAAAACTATGAAAAATAGATGATCATATTTTCATTAACAGAATCAAGATACGTGTGTATAGAAACAGTTACAGTAAAAATAAAATCTTCTGTATCCCTGTGTCTGAAAAATCTGACGATTGGCTGGTTGGTTGTCTTTGTTTATATTTGGGGGGGAATGTCTTTATTTTTAAACATTTAAGGATTCTCTCTGTGTGAATAAAATGACATCAAAGCTTCATTTTCTACATTGTAGTGTTTGACAACACCAAACTTCTGCATATTTCTGAGAATTAAGAATTTTTTTTAATTTATGTTTAACATACTCCTTGTGCATTTTTGCTAGGTAGATTATAATCACACTTAATGGGAAAATCTCAGGGCAAGCCAAACATTTATGGTCTTACTGCAGTCAGAGGCAGTGATGTCTCCAGACTGCATGGATGCTGCTACTGTGAGCTCTGGCTTTCTTGCTTAAGTTCCACCTATTCTTCCAAGCTTTAGTATCCTTATATATTCATTTTTTTTTCTTTTTTCTTTCTTTTTTTTTTTTTTTTTTTTGTACCAGGGATTGAACTCACAACCTTGCACCTGCCAGCAGGCACTTAAGCCAATGAGCTAAATCCCTGGCCCTTATATATTCTTCTAAACTATAAAAATACCCTTCCATTAAATTCTTCCTGTAGTTAACTAGGAATATTATGTCTTTTGTGTAAACCATGTAGAAAATATTCCCGAAACTGAGTTGTGTGATCATAAACTGATTACTATCTTGTCTTTAAAAGGTTGAACATAATGAAAATCCTCAGGGAAAACAGCAAAAATAATCAGATATGAGACCTTGGCAGCCAAAGTCATTCAATGTCAAAAAAAAACCCATTAAGTAATTGACAGTTGCTAATTTTAATGAAATTCAATCGAAAACAAAGCTTTCAGCAACTAATTTGAAATAGACGTGTTATGAAAGATGCGAGGGGTTTAAAGACAGTTGAAGTGTTTGCATGAGTTTTAGTATTCGCATGAAATTTTGATAGGAATATGAAGAGTACCACAAACTTGAATTTTTAAATTCTCTAGTTCAAAGCTTTAACAGAGAATTTAGACTTCCCATGAACATGTTATTTTTTTTTTCTTTTGAGCTTCAGAGATGTAGCACCCAAAAGCAAATAAAAAGCTTGATTCTTGAGTATTCCAATTTTATAACCTCAGTAGAAAGCAGATTTTCATTGGGTATAAAGTAAAGAATTTCTTGACAAAGTTTGAGACTTTGAATGCTTGAAATATTTTATATAAAAATATTCTAATGACACCAAATATTCCAAATCAGTATTTCCTATGAGTCTCATTTTTCTACTAAAACTGATTTAGTATCCTGCTAGTTAAATGTTTTAATTATTTAATGTTTTAATTATTTTAACATGAGAAAAATACTATCCAAAATGAAGGAAGCAAATTATCCCTACTACCCTCATGGTACATATTCACTATCCTTTGATTTTCTATTTTTTCCCTGGACATATAATTAAATTCTTATTTCAGCATACACTAAGTTATTAGCTACAAAGCTAAGCTGAAATACAATTAAATAACTTTGTAGTATCAGCCAAGATTTGGACAATGTAGAGTAAGAATAGGCATTTATTAGATGAAAAAGCTTAACATATAAAGTATTATTTTAAGATTCAAATGTATCAATGAGTAATTCATGCATATTTGTCATGTTAAACATGATAGTTCATAAGGCAGACAACTGTTCTTATAATATTCCCACTTTATATTTAAGTGATACAAACTAAATGTTCTTGAATTATACAAATTCCTAGAATAATAACTTGATAAGAGCATGAAGTTTAATGTTGAGAAAAGAAAAAAAAAAACAAAGTTGGGATGCAGGAAGGAATCCTGTGAGAAGTTATCATTAAATTCCTTAAATATATTGCTTCATATTTACTGTAGATCACACCCACATCATCCAAGCTTGAAAAAAAATAATTTCGAGACAATCCACATGTTTGAAAAGTAGTCAGTGCATAGAATTTGAAGATAGACAATGCTGGAGGCTGATGCAGTAGTTTAAATAGTTTTTCTGCCTTTTCTTTTGTGATAGAGAATCTCCAAACACAGGTCTAGTACTGGCATGAAAAATACAAAGGGAGGGTAAGAAGGACTAGCACAACAGACATTTTCTCATAGAATTAACATAGTTCAACAACAAGCTACTTTTTGGAATTGAATGATAAGCCATAGAATTCTTAAAACTGAATAAATACACAGCTCACAAAGGTTCATTTCAATTTACATAAGTGAAACTTTTCAGTTCTATTGAATAAGTCATTCTATAAACGCACTTACTTTTTAGAGTTCTGTTTCCAACACAGTCATCAACAATAACTTGAAAAATCAGTGGAGGTGTTGGAAATTGATCCTGAAATACCAGCACAACTATATTCGGTGAACATTGGCTCTACATCTTCCTGACATTGACCAATGCACGTTAACTAGGCTAATTGTCCTGGAAAATGAATTACCAAATAATGTGGGTAATTGGGCACTGAAAACTAAAATGCAATTGCCAGAGTGCAATTGTGGCCCATTAGTCAGAAAGAAGGTATATAGCTAACTCATTTATTTTAACTAATATGTACTTTGCAATAGGTCTAATAAGACCTAGATCTGAACAAATTCCTGTAGACTTCCAGATGCATATGGTTAGAAATGCTACAGCAAATTTGACAAGCTATGATCTTTGGAACTTTCACCAGCAGAATGATACAAAATCAATCCCATGATGTAAGGAATCAGAAGATTACCTGTATTATAATTTCAAAAAATGCTTATATTACAAAATGTTTTCTACAATTTCCTAAAATTATCTTACCATTTGAACATACATAGGTATTAGAGAATACAGTAACTGTAAAAAATTTAATATGGTAAAATCTTTCACTTGCAGTTTCTGCTGCAGATGAAGTTTCTTTGAGTTTTTCAGAAGATACAAATTCTCACACATTATGTTTTAATGATCTGGAAATTATTTTGTTAAAGCTAGAAATTATTAAAGTGTGAACAGTGAGATTTTGATGAGCTGAATCTCTGTGGGTCTCTGAAGATAAAACTTACAGACAAAATTTATAGTGAACACAAAATTTAAAACATATACATGAGAGGAGTAGATTTTTGTGTTTTTCAATTTAATGGCAGTTTATTAATGGTACATGAGAAATAGTAACACTTTAGTCACATTAGGAAACATTGAACTAGTGGTCTTTAAGTGGAGAATATAAATTTGGTATCTGAAGCACAAAGTTATGAATCAATGCTTCCCAGATTCTGAAAAAATAATATTTAACATTTTTTGTGATATTCACACAATTTATTTAGCAGTTGAAGAACTGTGTCATCATACAAATTTTTAGGCCATCTCAAAAAGATAACAATGGCTTAAAGAAAATGAAGAAATTATACAGCTCTTGAATCAACTATGATTTGGAAAACTACTTTTAGTGCCTCCAGCATTTCAGAGTCGTTTAGCGATGCAAAGGTTCTTCCCCAGAATAAACTCCAGTGTGCATGTTGTAACATTGTTTATATTGCATCTTTTATTAATGCTATTTGGTGATATTTGGCTAACAGTCTTACAATTATGTTAAAAAAGAACATTGTGTGTAGTTTTCTTATTTTCGATTAGGATTTCTTGTTTTTGTATCGGTAACTCTACCTTAACAACAATCCTTTGAAAATATTCTCCTTGTTTCTGTTTTGTGGAAGGAATTGTGTGGGTGGGAAATTTTTCTTTACATTTTTAACAGAATTTTCAACTGCAATCAGTTAGGTATGGATATTTCCTTTACAGGAAGTTGTAAGTGGCTAGTTAAATTTCCTTAATAGTTATTGGGCAATTAAAGTTAACCATGTCATGCTAGGCATGGTGCTACCGTTTGTAATCTCAGGTACTCAAAAGACTAGGACAAGAGCATGACAAGTTTGAGGCTAGGCTTTGAAGATTAGTGAGATTACCTCAAAACACAAAAATTTAGAAAAGTGATGATGCTATAGTTCATTAACAGAGCTCTTGCCTAGCATCTATGAAGTCCTGAGTTCAATTCAGAGCACAGCCTAAACACACACACACACTCACCACTTCATATTAGGCATATTATTTTAGTTTATGATTTTCAAGGTTGGGTCATTTAATCTACATTATTAAATTTATGTGTAAACTTGTTCATATTATTTCCTTAATATTTCTAAATATCTATTTAATCAGTAATGATACACCCTGTTTAATCATTCTTGTAATTTGTATTCATTTCTTTGTAATTTTTCATAGAAGTGAATACATTTTGTTAGACTTTAAAATAAACAGATTTTTGGTTCATGCATTTTGTATTGATTTTATGTTTTCAATTTCATTGATTTCTGGTCTTATTATTTCCTCTCTTCTGTTTATTTAATGTTGTTTGTTCTTTTCCTAGAGCCCTGAGGTGAGATTTTAGATTATTGATGAGACTTTACTACTTCCAATGTATGAATGCAGTTCTGAAAAACAAGTATATATCTTTCGTGGTATGCCATCAATATTCCCTCTATTTCCCTATATTTTATTTGTCTTTCCATCTAATTTTTTTCTCTCTCTTTTTTTAATTTTAAACAAAAGGAAAATAAGAAATCAAAACATAACAATTTCACCCCAACCAACAAAATGGCAACAATCATCAGCATATAGGATATTCCCCAAAATTATTTAAGGCAAAAAATACAGACATGAAACATTATCTAACTAATTGTTAACATGATTGTTTTCAAATGAACATTTCATGTTAAAATAAAATCTGAAGGTGACCCTGAAAAAAATTACATTTTACTCAAAATTCTTTTTCTCTGACTGTCATGACTAATTTTTAATATACTAAGATTTTGTTTCAGATGACATGGTACTCTACCCAGAGGATCCCAAGAACTCCACACCTGTATTTTTGTGACAGCAATGTATTGAGGTCTCCCAATACAGTTGTATTAAGGCTTACTTGATTTTTCATGTTGATTAATAATTGTTTTATATAACTGGGTGGACTAGTATTTGTTGCATTATTATCTCTTCCTCTTAGATTGTTCCCTTACCAATATATAATGACCTTCTTTGTCTCTCTTAATCAGTCTTGGCTTAAAATTAAATTTATCTGCAAATAGAATAGCTACCTCTGCTTTTTTTCTGGACTTCTATTGCATGGAGTATTCTTTTTCATCCTTTAACTTTCAGTTTATGAATATCTTTTTGAATTAAATGTGTTTCTTGTATACAGCATATGATTAGATCTTGCTTTTTGGTCCATTCTGCCAGTCTATGTCTTTTGACTAATGAATTACGACCATTAACATTGATGGTTAAAACTGATACGTATTGACTTATCTTTATCATGTTGTTTTCTTTTTTCCTGGAGAATTGCTTCTATTGGGGTTAGTGGAGCTGTAGTACTTATCATCCGTTTCTAAAATGTCCTTCAAAATATTTTGGAGTTCTGGTTTAGTGGTCATGAATTTACTCAACTCTTCCTTATCTTGGAAGAATTTTGTTTCTACCTCTATTTTGAAAGATAGTTTTGCAGGATACACCAATCTGGGTTGAAAGTTGTTTTCTTTTAGAACTTGGAGTACTTCACTCCAGGGTCTCCTTGACTTGAGAATTTGTGCTGAGAAGTCCACTGTAATTCTGATGGGCTTTCTTTTATAGGTGATTTGTTTCTTTTCCCTAACAGCTTTTAAAATTTCATTCTTGTGTTGAATTTCTGGAATCTTGACTATGACATCCCTAGAGGTAGATTTTTTTTTTTTTTTATCATTGCTAACTGGAGTCCTATATGCCTCACTTATTTGTATATCAAATTCTTTTTCTGTACCAGGAAAATTTTCTGACACAATGTCTGTAAGGATGTTCTTAATGTCACTTGTAGTATCTCCTGTTTGTTTACTGACTCCAATTAATCTTAAGTTATTTTTCTTTGTCTCTTCAAGCAACTGCTGGATTAATAGCTCATGATTGCTTGGTAGTTTTGAGAAATCTTTCTTTTCCTGGTCCCTAACTGTGAGCCTGTCTTCAATATATGAGATCCTGTCCTCACATTGGCTTAATCTGCTTTAAATACTTTCAATAGAGTTTCTATTCTCCATGATATCTACTTGAATTTGCTTTATGGAATCCATTTGCTTCCTATGTTGTCCTTCCACAATTTGCTGAAGCTTGTTTATTTTTTTGTCTGTATCTCCTCTAACATCACTAAGCATGGTGTGTATTTTGGTAATTTCTTTGGTTATTTGAGAGATTGTGTCTGATTTCATTTTATAATTTGCCCACATTTATGTCCAAGTCAAACAAATGTCAGAAAAGTGACAGTAGACTTCTTGTTAGGAGATGATATTATTACAGTATGTTGTATAATATTAAGTAAACATATCAATTTTAATGTTTGGATTGACTGTGCTTATTGAAAATATTAAAATAATTATTTTTCATATAAGTTTGACATAAGATGAAAAGTACATATTTTCCTTCAGGTCACGTTTGACATTTCAAAATTCAAGTGTGTCACTATGCAGAATTTTATTTGTCGATACGTTTTAAGTTTATCCACAAGAAGTAGCAATGTATAATCAAAATGTTTCAACTTCTATGCCATATTGGTACTTTGGTAGTTCGTTGATGATTGCTGAGTAAATATAGTTTAATTTCAGTTTGTCATTTTAGAGCTAAGTCTTGTGGGTAAGAAAGAAAGTAATAATTTCTCCTCACAAGAAAGCTATAATTATGTGTATTTATATTTAACCTTTGTAGATACTGCTCATTAACATCTAGCTGCATGGCTTAGTTTACATTTTGATATACAACTTTTGTGTAATGCCTGTAATGATTATGGTAATCTGAGTTACGGCTTTTTTCTTTAAAAATATTTCAATGTTATCAGTGTTATCACCTAACAACAAGACTTTAGATGGAAGATTATACTGTTATACTATATTTAGTTTTGTAAATAATATTTTAAGTCTTCTCTTTTATGATAACTTGAAATATAAGATTGAAAAAATAATCTAAAGAGCAAATTCTGAGTGAGTGGATCATAGAAAACCACTGGTTCCAGGAAAATGAAGTTGACAAATTGATCAAGTTGAAGGGAAGAAGCATAAAAGAACTAGCTGCATTGACTATTCACATTTTATAAAACAAATAAATTAAAAACATCTCTCGTCAACTAGTTTTATTATCTTGATATCAGAAGCAAGTGGAGCATATCATCAAGAAGAAATATGTGTTACCTTCTAAGTAACTGTTCTTTTCTCTCATCATCTTTCATCTTCCTTGTGTAGTTCACGTATTATTAAAATAATATTGCACAGGTTTTGGAAAACTGAAAGAAATTTGACACCCTGGCATGCTTTTCAATAACTCATAAGTAAAATATATCTTGAGACAAAATGCTCTCAGATTTTCCTCTCAAATATAAAATACTAGAAGTTAGAGGAAGAGATCAAGATTCATTTTTGTCAATTAATGGATTCTTAAGTCATGTGTTAGTTAAGTAATTCTGTAACAAGTACCTTAGATCAATAAAACAAAAAGAGGAAAGTTAATGTTAGCTCACATTTGAATGTTTCAGATACTGATAGGTTGACCTCATTACTAAGACCCTGCAGTAACAAAACATCATTCCAGGACCATTAATAGAAGGGGGCCATTTGCATCATGAAAAGTTGTGAAAGAAGAAATTAGCACCTCCAAAATCTGTTTTGTACAACACCAATTATCAGAAAGTTCTCATTAGCCCTACCTTCTAAAGATTGGACCTTCCTCCAGAAGAGCCAGTTGAGGACTAAGCATTTGAGCACCTGGTCCTTTGGGGTACTTTTCTAATCCACACTATAGCAATTTGTAAATAGATGTAGAAATAACTTTTTTATCTGTTAGAAAGGTAAAATAAATAATCAACTGCTTTATGCTAAAATTAAAACCTGGCATCTGGCCTATTTCTGCTTAGCCAAATCTCACTTATAGTACCTATTAGAGGAAAAAGCAGAATTTTCACATTTTAGTGTATCATGTACTATTGGAGATCTTACTAGAATACTAGTCTACATTGTGCCACTCATGTGTAGATTAAATAAAATATGCATTCTTTATGCAAATACATGCAAGGGCTTCTTAGTATTAACATTGCAATTGGTGGTTGATTTCATTATTTGTAATGATATTGCCCATTTTATGGTAAATATAATCTTTTTTAGTTTTATATCTTTCTAGTTGAGCACCGTTCTCTCATTTAATTTGATTAAAATGAATTAACTTTTATAACTATTATGAAAAATTCTGAAAGACTATGATTCAAAGATAAGGCTGAAGTAGGCATATTTAATTGATAATACATATCACTAGAGAAAGTTCTTAGGGAAGAATAGGTTTTCCATCTTGTTTGCTACTAATCAGTCTTCTGTCAAGAGGAGATATAACTTTCATTATCTTGTGGTTGACTGGAAATTGCTGGCCTAGTAACACCCAATTTTTCACTTTCTCCAGGACTGGACCAAAAAGGATTACATGAATTTGAACTATTTCAAAAATCCTGCAGGCTTCTAATTTGTTAATTCTTATTTCTTAGTTTCTCCAGCAGTTTTCATAACACAACTACTATAAAAATATTCACTGTGAATACAGTGCTAACATTTATCCATTAAGGATTCTAATGAAATTTTCAGTTTGCTTCTGAAGAAACATTTAGGTTATAAAACGCATATTAGATGTCCTAACTTAGAATATTTACATGATTTTGATGCTCATTAAGCATGAACTTTTAAGAGTTTGAAGATGTAAACATGAAAATGTACTTTGAATCTAATGACGATATAATATTTGCAGAGTAAGTACTATTGAGATTAATTTATTTTAATCTTTGAATTTTATGTATGAAATATGTTTCAGTGATGTACTGAACCTCATATTGAATGATATATTTTGTTGGTATAGATTATTCATTCCATATATTGCTTTATTACCAATATTTTCTTTAGGTAACAAGTACTATGTTATAACAGAAAAGATTTTATAAAAATTCCAGGAAACCCCAAATCTGAAAACTGTCTTGGAAACACCTGAGGTTATGATTACTAAAACAAAAAATGGAATTGTATCTAATACGTAAGACTGTTAAATTGTCAAGAGGTTTGGAAAGCCACTGCACTCACTCACTCACACACACACACACACACACACACACACACACACAATATTTCTCTATTGCTCTCCTTTCCAAAACACAAATGAAGTGAAACATTTAAACAATCCTACAAATTCTTGAGTCTAAAAATTATTCTTGCCTCTCATCTTTCATGACAGAGACTATTCCACAAAA
>RJWM01010033.1:0-65254 GCA_004363535.1 Dasyprocta punctata | reverse complement strand
TATTTATATATAATTGTGTCTTTGAAATCTCATGTGGTAAAATAAAGTACTTTGAGTTTATGACCATAATCCTTTCTAATCTCTCCAACCAGTTATGTCTTAATGTGCTGAATTGGTATTTTTAATCTTTTGCTTTTCTTACTCTTTTAAGAATTTTTTAAGATATTACCCTGTTTGAAAATGATTTTCTTCTTCCTCCCTCCTCATTTACATAGCCTTAATATTATGTAGCGTTTCCCCTATGGTAATGATACTGAATTAATATATACTAAGTGAACTAAAAATATATTTGAAAATGGATTCAAAGCACATTAAATGGAGGCACAGTTTAGAGGATTTCGGAACTGAATGTTTAATGTATCTAACATTATTACTCTGAATCCTGTAGAGTGTGTAGACTAAATTTCTAGATTTAACAGTCTTCTTGTTTAAGTATCTGTGATTAATAACTTACGATTTCCAGCTTTTAACTGAAATAGACATTCAACAATTTTGCCAGAAGGTGGCGATCATGAGTTATATTGAAATTTAAACTGAGGAACACCATTACAAGTATGTATTTTTTAGTTGAAAACTGCAGAAACCTCCCTTATGACTGCCTCCTATTAAAAATAAATGAAATGAGGGATTGAGAGCTAATTCATATTTATTTTGTGATGTCTTGCACTCTTAGTTTTGTTGAGAAATCTAAGGCCTAGGAAAGTCACTTCATACTGGCCTATTCCAAGGAAAAACCTGTTTCATTATTCTTCTCTGCTCCTAAAACCAGGTTTTCTTTAATTTATTCATTTGATTAACTGAACTATGCCAGATACCAGGGTTGCACTGTCAAATGAGGCAGACTGGGCTTGAGCCTCCAGGTGCCCTGTTCTGAACAGATTCCTTCAGTGAGGAGACCTGAAAGAACCTAGCAGAGTGAGCCACAGACTGGGACTGGAAGAAGCTTTCGGGGAGCTGGTACCTTTTGAAATGAGCCCAGCGCTAGTTCAAGGAGAGCAAAAGTCTCTTTAAGAGGGGACAAAAATAGACAAAATGACACAAAGTTCTCTGTAATTGAGCTGGGTTTTTTTTTAATTTGTTTGTTTGATTGTTTGTTTTGAAAAGTCTCTTCCAGTCCTGATCCTTTGAGGACTGTAGGGTTTTTATTATGTTGAGAGTCATAGCCACATCATAGTATTGTTGGTCTGCACTTCTGCCCTTTGTTAAAATCAGCTGGAGTTAGTGTTCAGTAGAAGTTGTGGTTTATTGCCATTGAAGCCAACCTGTGGCTGAGGATGTAGCTCACTGATAGAAAGCACTTGCCTAGCATAGGCAAGGCCCTGTGCTCACTTCCCAACACTACCAAAAAAAGAAAAAAAGAGAGAGAGAGGCAAGAGGCAAGATTCAACCTTCAGACCATCAGTTCTGCTAGCATATCATCCTGGCTTTAAATTTAGTTGAAATAGCCTTGGAGTTCGTCCTTTTGGGTTTTTTCTGTACCTACTTGAGACATGTTGACTTTACCGTCTATTTTTCACGTGTTCAGAATCTGTTCATATGTAGATCATATCATTAGACTTAGCACATAAGACAGTGAATTTTTAAAACTGTGAGTAGTTTCAAAGAAAAAAAAATTTTTAGAACAGAACTCACTTTCCAAACAGCATTGCCTCAACAGTAATACATATAATTGATGAAAGCAGAGCTGCTCTAGTTAAAGAGTAAAGGAGTGGGGGCAAGTCCCCAGCCGCTGTCTCCTCCGCCTCCGCCATGCCCTCGTGGTGGTCCAGGAGGGGCTTTTCACAAGATTGGAACTCTACTGAGTGCTGTTTGAAAACCATATAATGTTACATCCGTTCGTGAATTTTTTAAGAAAATGTGCTTCACAAAAAGATCAGAACATCGTTGTGGTGTCATACAAGATGTTTCTGAACATATTATGAATTAATGATACAAAATGCCATTGACACAGTCATGGTAGTGTTACATTAAAAACATTCCAAGGCTGAAAGATTCGTGGAGCTTTCTATAAAATAGGAATGTTTTAATATGTTGCAAAATAAGTGAAAATTTTACAATATGATTGAAGTTGTAGTTTTGAACTCTCCTGTCTTTCTCACTTATCCTTCCAGTATTTGTTCAAAGTAATAGTTTCATTTTTAAAATTTATTTAAAGCCTTATTACTTTCAGCATTATAACTCCTCGTGTAAGCTGAGAAAAATATCGAGGTAGGCCCAGAATACCCCAAAAGAGATGTTAACATTTGTGCTTCGGTGCAGTGCTTTCTTGTTTTTCTACTCTGCACACATGAGCAATAGAATATGCTGCCTTCTCCTGCAGGGAAGAGAATGCCGGTTTGCAGATGTCCTCCAGACAGTATTGTCCCTACTGACAGTTATTGTTAGAGGAGAAGACTGGAGACTTTTTCATTGATTTATAAAAAGTAACCATCACATCTCTTACAAGATTGTATTGTTTGGACTCCAACATTTGCATTAAACTTCTCAGAATATTTTTTAGAAAGTAATTCTAATGCTATGTTTTAGGAATCCTTTATTGGTGCATCTTTTTTTTTTTCTGTTATAAAATATAGGTCAAAATGCGACATTTATTTCAAGGAAAACCTGCCTTACTCAAGGATAAGAAGTGCACAGTTAACATATACAGGGGCCATTAGCACAGCAGATACTCGGTTGTCCTGACCCACTTAGAGGAGAAGCATCGCAGCTTCCCTGCGGTGGCTGTGGACAGTGACACTTCTAGTGTCTTTTCACCACCACATGAGAGAATTTACAGTTGTCTCATTCTTCAGATGACAAGTTTGGCTTGGCCCATTTTGTCTTCTTTAACCTCATTCTTTTGAAAGACAGTTAAGGTGTTTAAAGTTATCACTTTAGATTATGGAACTCAGAGAGTTGGTCTATGGTTTTAAAAATCAGATTTTTAAAATAATCTTAGATTAAAAATTCACGAATTTGTATTTGCTCAGGAAGAATGATAAGTAACAAAATAATTATCTTTCATTACCAGTGGTTTCTCAATTTCTCACCTTCTTATTTTGGTCTGTCACTTTAATTGTATTCTAATATATTTCTAAAATGGAAATATTTTTTCCTCATATTCATACTATACCAGATTCTTTTGAAAATTAATAGTGCAGAATTCTTTGTGCCTACTTTCTTATTTTATAAACTATTGGTTGAGATATGAAGG
This sequence comes from Dasyprocta punctata, assembly GCA_004363535.1. Taxonomy (NCBI): domain Eukaryota; kingdom Metazoa; phylum Chordata; class Mammalia; order Rodentia; family Dasyproctidae; genus Dasyprocta; species Dasyprocta punctata. Next base: position 62,061 of record RJWM01010033.1, on the reverse strand, counting down.
TTGTACTTTCATGGTAAATACAGTTTTGAAATGATTTTATATTTATTTGCTTCAAAAGAAAAATCCAATTATATCTTTAGCACTGCATAGATTGCCTAATAGCTTTTGTGTTATGAAAGAAGATTCTTTATCTTTAGCATTATAGAAAACAGTGTGAGACCTAACACCTTTCTAGATTTTGCATTGAAGTAGTATTTCCATGGAAGTAAAATTTTTTTTCTCTTATTATGATGTATGGGTTGGGAAATGTTGTATTTAAAAGTAAAAACTTATCCAATGCTTTTTTCTGCTAAACTTTTAAAAAATTAGATAATGTGTCAAAGAATCATTTCGGAACTGGAGAATAAAACCCGAATGTTGTAATGCTGGCATTATCTGTCGCTGAGATAGCCATGTTTTACATGCAGTGTGTAATTTATGATTAGCATGTATCCTCCACTGAACCTTCATGAGAACAGCAACCATAATTATCATATTCATAATTGTATTTCTAGAGCTTGACTGCCTGGCTTGTGTTAATCACTCAATAAACATTTGATGAATAAATGAAGTATTTGATTAAATTATTCAGAAGCTAGAGCTTAGTAAGTGCTTGCTTAATGAAAGCCTCGTCCCTAGTACTGATAGAGTTCATGTTTTCCTTGCATTGAAGGCTTTGATATGAAATGTGTTGCCACTTTGGACTAATTTAGGGATATGTTAGGAGGGCCGGTAATTTTATAGAATGTATTCTTCAGAAGTTTAGGCTCACTTGTTTAAAAATTTGTCCTCAGAGTTTCATGTAAATGCAAGAAGATAAAAATATTCCACAAGAAATGAGCACTAGTGAGTAGTAGGCTGTTTTGGGTTCAGGGTATAGCAGGGTATAAAGGGCATAAAAACTTCTATTCTGGTTTTAGTGGTGAGTGAGAGGCAATAAACTTTGTAAAACAAATATAACTGTATTTCTCTCTCTCTCTCCCCCCTTCTCTCATATAGATATAGATATAAATATAGATATAGATATAGATATAATTTTTTTTTGGAGACGGAATCTCACTATGTAATTCAGTCAGGCCTTGAACTCACTTTGTAGCCCAGACTGGCCTCAAATTCATGGTGATCCTCCTGTGTCAGCCTCCCAAGTGCTGAGATTACAGGTGTGTACCACTACACCTGGCACATTTATATTTGTATTTATATTTATGTTTTCAAGTAGGGCTTAGTGCTGTAGGTCTGAGATAAGATTCTCAGAGGATGCTGAGACACTGATCACAGTACTCCCTTTACTCTTCAAATATGGTTGACATTTTTGAGTTGTTTCAAGACTGCCTTGATATGGCATAATATTCTTCAACCATTATCCTCAGAGTGACTAAACACAACATTTGCAACATGTGGCAGCAAATGGTTTAGAGGATTCCTAAAGAAATATAAAACTTAATGGAAAACAGGACTTTTCATGAACACATATAGCTGCCAAGTTCACAGTAAACTCTGGATTACGGACGTATGCTTTTGCAGATAAAACTACCACATCTATTCTTAGTAGCTGCAAATATCACTTTCATTTGCACAAAAACTAAATAAAAATTTACATGATGTACTGATGATTTTGTGGCTTAAAGTTCCAGTAGTTGCTTTTTATACTGTTTGCTTAAGAACATTTGCAGTTAGTCAGCTCGCCTACTAATCACCTTCTAATAGTAGTCAGCTGCTACTTTTCAGCAGTATTAATCTCCAAGTCCTGTACTCTTTCCCCTAATTATTTAGTTCAGGGACCTCAAAAGGGGTACACAAGATCATCCATTGGGACGAGCAGGAAAGTGTTAGAGCTTCTGTTTCTGCTTGTGTTATCCCATTTTTATGAATTTTTGCATTTTATAATGCACATAATTTATGAACAAAACTTACACAAAAATACAACTGTGTCATTGGTAAAATACCCAATATTTTTACCTAATAAACTAATCTAAAAAAAGTTTGAGATGAATGATCTAATTTTATCCCCCAGAACAGTCTTATTAAATCAGGTATTACTGTGCTTATCTTTCTGTTGTGGAAGTTGATTCTTTATGTTGTTTACTAAAGGACATGTGTCTATGATGATTGTAAGAGCACAGATTTAAACACCAGATTTGCTTTAATCTAATATGTTATGCTTTCAACTTGTTTTAGAAGAAAACAAGAATACATGCAAATTACTAGGCATTTGAAAAAATATAATCAAGTTTGATCATTAGATCAGCACTTGGAGGGGGAAACTTTGGCATATTAGGGACTCCTGCATTTAGTAATTGCAGCAGCCTCTATATTCTTTATGTAATACATTCTACTTTCCTCTAAAATAAGGTAAATCATGTTTTTCATGATTTCCTTTGACTTGCCTTTAGAATCTTTATAAGATCCTTAAGATTTCCTAATTTATATCTAATAGCAGTATGCCTCCTTCCCAGCATGATAGATTCCTTCTTACAGGCACTTACACCACAGTAGACTTTCCACCCAGCATATTGCTGTCTTCTGACTTAGATAATGTGGTTTTTGTTTGTTTGTTTGTTTGTTTTTGCAAGCTACACCCAGTTGCTTCTCAAATTCTGATTCCTTTCAGATGGGTGTGTGAATTCTGGCCTTATTTGCTGAGCCGTCAGCCTTGTGAGTTCAAATGTGAATTCTGTGATTCAAAAACACCAGGTTAAAGCCTTTTTCTTAGACATGGAAAAATTAGCCCATTGCATGATACCTTCAGGAGCAAGTAAATGAGCCATTCCAATTTAATGCTTTTTGTCTTAGTACAGTAGTCCAGTTTAAACCGCAAGGAAAGATGGTAGGAATTTCTTTTTTAAATAAAAAACTTTATCATCATGTACTAAAAGATGCTCAGAAGAGAAAAGCAAGAGTACATGGTGGCCAGGTATGTTGGCACATGCCTGTAATCCCAGCACTCTGGGAAACTGAGACAGGAGAATTGCAAATTCAAGCCCAACCTGAGTAACCTGGGAAATTACTGAGACCCTGTCTCAAAATGTAGATATAATAAAGAGCTGAGTTGTAGCTCATTGTGAAGGCCCTGGCAATTTCCAGTGCTGTCAATGGAGGGGAAGAAAAGTGAATGCTGCTTAGCAGAATGCAGAAGAGCAAGGAGCCAGCAGCCTTGGAGAAGCTGTGTTGGGGAATGGCTCTGAGAGTTCCACAGCACATCCAAATCCCAGGACCACCACATTTTAAAGCTAAAGAGGAATGATAACTGCAGTAGCCTCTTAACTCGTTCTGACGCCATCATTCTTCCCAAGCCATCCAGGTTGGCCACTAGAAACAAATCTAAGTCTTTGTCTCCCCTTAAAATTCTTCAGCGCCTACCCTTTGCCTTGGGAATCTTCATAATACACAGATCCCTCAGCTTCCATTCCAGCCTAATCTGCCTCCTCACCACACCTCCCTGCCTTTATTGTTCTGCTAGTGACTAAATGGCAACTTCTCAAACACGTTCAGCTAAATCGTCATTCGTCATTTAGGACCCAGAGTCCAGTGTTAACTCATGTTGGAGTGGGTGCTTTGTTTTGTTTTGTTTTGTTTTTTGAGCTATACAGACTAAATTCCTAAGTTTCTTAGGTTTATCACTTGTGTGCACTTGAAAGCATATGTTTAAAACATATAGTGTATCATTTTCAAGATAGAATATAGCATACAGAAACATGGTCAGTTTGAAGGAGGATTCTTTCTCTCTGGTAATCTATCTGAAGTTTGGGGTTACAGGGAAAGAAAGACAACTGGGACCAGAATATCGAAGGCCAGGTAAGAGACCAGGGTGGGGTTCAGCCCAGGGAGTATCCAGGCCAGTCAGGAGGGAGGGAGCCAAATGCAGCCATGGAACTCTCACAAGTATTGTGCATTGGAGATCTGCGTGCTTCAGCCCAGTGGCCAACTCCATCCCCAGCCTATTTTTGTAAATAAAGTTTTATTGGAACACAGCTACATCCATTTGCTGACAGACTATCCTCGTCTTTTTTTATGCTACAATGACAGTTGGAACAGAGATTGTATGATCTAAAATCCTGAAGTATTTACTATCTGTTATTTCACAGGGGTGAGAAAAGCTTGCTAGTGGCGCTCTAGATCCTCAGGCCTCAGAATTAGGTCCTCAAGTTAGTAGTATAACACTGCATATCCCAAGGCCCACCTGAAAACTTTTCAGTAGAAGCTCTGATTGGGGGACCAGGCAGTGTGTTCCTGAATCCCTGCCATGATTCTGGTATCTGCTGACGTGTGGAAAGCACTGCTCTGGATTCCTGGCCCTGTGACTAATTACTCAGGGCTTGATAAGGGCCAGGCAGGCAGAATTTAGAAAAACAAAGACTAGCAGAAGGCAAAGAGGAATCCAAAAAGTATCTGGTGATGCTTTCTGAAATACGAATTCTTTAAGGAAGGAACTCACTATTTTATACCCAAGATCTCGCCCAGAACTATTTTGTGTGTGTGTGTGTGTGTGTGTACATTTGTAAGTAAGCTGATTCCAAAATAAGAAACTGGGACCTGCGTGTGGAAAGAGGGAAATAGGTCCCTCTAGCAGGAATGGCTCGGGACTGAGGCTGAAACCTAGATACTTTGTAGAAACTAAGTATTGTTAAAGACTAAACAACAGAGACAAATGTTTAAAAACCTAATGATTTGAGTGAAAACCTCACTTTTTAAATTGTTATATGTTTTGATACCTAATATTCATCCTGGGGGATATGTATATATCATCTTAGTCACTTTACAAAATTCTCACTTTTTCGTCTGTTCTACTTCCCATTTGCTTCCTTTGAGTATGTACTGATTCCAGTGCACTGTTCTTACTATCAAAGTTCAGTTGTGCCTCTGTTCAACCTCAGATAATTTACCCAACCTCCCTGAAGCCATTAACACAAAATACAAATGTGAAATGCTTAGCCATGTGTCGGGTACATTTTCTCTGCTCCAGAAATGTTAGTTGCTTCTTCAGCTTCCTTCATAATTTTATTTCACATACAAGTAAAAGTTACTCTATATTGCCAGTATTTATCTACTTTTTACTCCAGTAGTAAAATTTCTCGTACCAATATTCTATCTTCATCTTTAAGGAAACGTCTGCTTAATAGCCCATGTTGTAGTCTGAAATTTAAATTAATGACTTCTTTGTACTTTCATCATTTAGAAACATAACACAAACTTTAAAAAAATACGATGCCATGTGAGCACTGACAAAATATTTGCTAATATAGAAATATAGGTCACTTTGAAGTCTGGTACTTTGTAAAATATACATGCATAGAAAGAAGAAACACAATTTCTAAATCTGTCATAATACGTATTACCAGACTATGTGATATTTTAGCATACTCTATGGAATTTTTTATCTTCACTAAGATAGAAATTTTACATTTATGTAGTTTTTTTGAAGTTCTACATATGTTGGAAACCTCTGAAAGAGAAAATAAGATTATCAGAGGCTTTACTAGGTGAATAAATATTATTTCGTGATTTTTCAGTGATAACAAAATCTGTATTATGTCAGAGTCATCAACCTGAAACCTTCATAACTTTTGACTTAGTGACATTTTGAAAGTAAAATTAGTGTTTTGGGTTTTTTTTAATTCCAAAAATGCCATGGGAATTTTATCTCGTTTCAACACTTTCTAAGTATGTGATTCCCACAGTGCCCATTAGTGGCCATCTGTGTAAGGTAATACATATTTCGAATGAAATTGATTATATCCCAAGCACTCTGAGTGTTATGATCAGGAAAAGCACGTAAAGTTCACATCTTTTTTTCTAATGATCTCTGTGTAGCGAAAGATATTAATTTCCAAAGGCAGAACACCCTATCACTCAAGATCCTAATCTCACAATAAATGACACCAGGGCAAAAGGAAAGGAGTCTGCAGAACTAAAATTAATAAGTGCTGCTCTCAAGGAGTGCTTAGGATAAAGGGAAAACGAGCAGACTTTTGAAGCACAGTGCTTCCTTTATAGGCATTAAGTAGGCTCATTGCGACTTTGCTGAATATTCACAACCTTGTAGAAATTCCTTTTATCACAGCACCAACACATTCTGTGTTAACCTGTTTATTGCTTTTCTCTGTATACCTTGCTGGCCCTATGTCTTTGGTCATTTATATTTATGTTTATGTTTATATTTATATTTATATTTATATTTTGCTTGGCTTTACCTGGGCATAGCCAGGTGCTTTCCTTCTTTACATTACAATTTCAGTGTGTGCTCTCTGTAGTGAAGTTGTTTTATTTTAATAGGTTTGTGTATAGTAAGGTACATCTATATACTTTCTGCATTCATTTCCTCCTTAGTATAGAGCTGGAAAATATAGATATGTTTGTTTATGTATTTCTAAGTATTTCTTGCCTTTCATATGATCTGGTTACCCCAGTGTTTTGTGAAATATACTGTAAGCATTATTTTTTTTAATTTAGGAACTTTTGAGGGTTTGCATTTCTAAAGTAACTCCGTGATCATTATAAAACCTATCATGTCTTCCATAGACTATTTAAAATTTGAACACAGCTACATCCTGATCTTTTCTGGGATGTAAGCCAAAATGATGTAACTGCAAATATCTTAAAAGTAGCTGAAAGAACTTAAGGGATCATTGTCTAAATGTTGAAATACATCAGTAGTGATGCTAGTATGGTTGATACTGAACTGTTCTTCAGTTTTTTTCTTGAACTTCTTGATGATAATTATTCATCAGGTTATGATAGATTCAAATCTGTTTCCCATTAAATGTAATAAAATAATACTATCTTCTTGAAGGAGGAAACTTACCTTGCTGTTTTATATATTATGTACTAAGAAGTCATGCATCAAGTGTATCTAATAGCTGTCCATATTATTTGGAATGTATCAAAAAGAAAATGGTCTAGATTGCAGCAATATTTTATGACATTTGGATTTTGGTTTTACTCAGTTGTCATTAACTCACTTAGTAAATATTATTGATCACTGTTAATGCTATGGAGATCATGAAGATGAACAAGATTTGTCCCTATTTTTGAGCAAACCTACTGGAGTCACACATTTTAAACAGCTAATCCTGAGTCAGATTAAATATTCCTTCTCTGAAATAAGTGAAATCAAAAGTGTTTCATAGTTTGGATATTTTTTTTTTAGATTTTGGAATATTTTATGTACATAATGAGGTACCTTGGGAATGGGAACCAAATCCAAACACACAATTCGTGTTTTTCATATATACCTTATTCATACAGCCTGCAGGTAGTTTTACATAATAAACTCATATTTTTATTGCACCTGTGTTTTGACTGCCACCTGTCATATGAGGGTTAGGTTTGGAATTTTCTACTATGGCACCATGTTAATGCTCAAAAAGTTTTAGATTTTGAATCATTTTCCTTTTCAGATTTTCAGGGATGTTCAACCAATATTGTAAGTTAAGATATATAAAGAGAAACAAAATTTTTTTGTGAGCACTGTAGAAGGGCAAAATTCTTTTTAAGAAGGAAAGGAGAACTAAGTGTATACCACAGTGGTGGAACATGTGCCTAGCATGCACAAGGTTCTGGGTTCCATCCCCAGCATGAAAAACAAAATGAAGAAAGAAAGAAAAGGAAGCAGTAACTTTGAATTTGACTTTATAGGATGAGGCACCTTTTACTAGGCAAGCCAGTGAGGGATACCTGGGAAAATCAATGCATTTAAATGTATTTATATACTCATACAGACACCTCACGTATGCATGCCTGTCTATATGCCATTGTGGCAGAGACTGTTGCTTGCCTAATTTAACACTCATTCCCTACCCGCTTCTGCCCTGAAATCTGCACTGTGGAGGTTGGAAAAACTAAATGCTCATGCTTGGGGTGGCCATGTAACAATCTGGCCAACTGGCCAGGTTTGGAAATATACTGAGGGCTTTTAGAAATACTTTTCTAAATAAGAGACAGATACAGTTGGTATTTACCCCTTATTCTTATTTTCAACATGGTTTATAAGTTTACCAATGACAGCTATTCTGAGACATTGAGAGTGAAGAAATGGTTGAGCCACAAATCTAATGTTCACACCTGCCTGCTTTATTTCTGCTTTATCAGGAAAACTAAACCTTTGCCTAAGCTGTTACTGATCTTTCTATTAGTTACATACCAATTTTCTATTACTAATACAGATATAAACTACACACACACACACACACACACACACACACACACTTGCAGGAAGGACCAAAACGTGTGGAGAGAAAGTCTGTTGACAGCATCTTACCTACACCATGTTCTCATTTTGTGTCTGTGTGCTACATTTTGGTAATTGCTATGGCATTTCAAGCTTTTTCATTTATGGTAACCTGTGGTTAGCAATCTTGGATATTATTATTGTACTTGTGTTAGAGCACCAAGACCTGTGCCCATGTGAGACAATCAATAAATGTTGAGTGTGTTCTGACTACATTGCCACCAACCATTTTCCCATCTCCCTCTCCACAAGCCTCCCTCTTCACTGAAATCCAGCAATATTAATAACTCCACAAATTCTAAGTGTTTTAAGTGAAAAGAAAAGTTGTATGTCTCTCATTTTAAATCAAAAACTAGAAAGGATTAAGCTTAGTGAGAAGCCAGATCTAAAGATAAGCTGGGCAAAATCGCTGGGTCTTTACACTGGTTAGCCAAGTTGTGAATGCAGAAGAAAAGTTCTTGAAGGATGTTAAAAGTGCTTTGGCAAACACAAATGATAAAAAAAGCGAAACCATCTTAGTGCTGATATGAACAAAGTTTTAGTGGTCTGGATAGAAGATCAAACCAGCTACAAGAGGCCCTTGAACCAAATCTAGTCCAGAGCAAGGCCCTCATTCTCTTCAGTTCTGTAGTGACTAAGAGAGGCAAGGAAGCTGCAGAAGGGAAGTTCAAAGCAAGCAGAGGTTACTTCATGAGGTTTAAGGAAAGAAGCCATCTCCATTAAAAAAAAAAAGCCCATGGTAAAACAATAAGTTGATGGAGAAGTCACAGCAAGTTATTCAGAAGATCTAGCTAAGATCATGCCATCTAGGAAGAAATCAAAACACCAGCATTTCACAGGCATTTGGAAGAAGCAGATTCCAGCTTTCTTGGACATCTTTGAGAGATTCAAGACTTCTGTGGAGGAAGTAACTGCACAGATGCTGAAAACAACAAGAGAATTAAAAATGAAACCTGAAGATGTGACTAAATTGTTGTAATCTCATGTTAAAACTTTAATAGATAAGGAGTTGCTTCTTATGGATGAGCAAGAAAGTAGCTTCTTGGGATAAAATGTACTTAGGAAGAAGATGCCATGTGGTTGACTATTACAGAAACTAGTTAGCAAAACACCATCAGTGTTTGAGACATTGACTCTAATTTTGAAGAAAGTTCTGTTATGTATAAAATACTGTAGAATAGCATGGCATTCTACAGAGAAAATGTTTTATGAAAGGAAAATCAATCTATGTAGTGTATGTCATTGTCTTATTTTAAGAAACTGGCACAGCTACTTTGGCCTTCAACCACCATCACCCTGATTAATCAGCAGTCACCAATATCAAGGCAAGACCATCAAAAATACAATTTTCTGAGGGCTTAGAGGACCATTAGCATTTTTAGTCCTAAATTATTTACATTGTTTTTTAGATATAATACTATTGTACACTTATTATACATTATACATTTTTAGATATAATACTATTGTACACTTATTATACATTATGAAACCGAAACATTTGTATGACTTGTTTCATTGCACTGTTCACTTTATTATAGAATGGAACCTACAATATCTTTTGAGTATACCTCTACTAAGTGTATTCAGTCTCGTGTGAGAGTTACCGTCCAATGAGCAGGAGATCTGTAACAATCTGACCTTCCACTCTGCAAATGTGGAACAGTGTGAAAAAGACCCAGCATGTTCTTTCTTACAAAGAATGATGTTGTCACTTTGTGTATTGCTGTCTACTTCATTACTTCTAATTGCATCATGTATGTATATTCTCTGACACAGCATTAAAGTATAACTTAATAGTATTAGCATATATTCTTACTTTTTTTTAAACAAGTCATCAAGATTGCTTCTTCACTGTGTTAATCTTCTGTTGTGTAGTTTTATATCATTTTGTTTTTCTTAGTCACTGCCTGCTCCCTTTTAACTGACTTTTTATTTTTCACTTTTATATGTGTGTGTGTTTTTTAAATCATTTCCTTACCATAGAGAAACATAAAGTAAGATAGCTTCCGGGAGTCTTAGTCTTGTCCAGAAACATACTGGATGAAAGTAAAGGATTCTCCAAAAATAATTGAGTGAGAGTTGGGATTTATACCAAAGTTCATGAATTATCACTGCATCTCTGACTTTAAAACAAATACATACTTCAGTGTTTTTGTGCTTTAAGAATCTGAATGTTTGTTCTTAAAATATCTCATCATTTATTTTCTCCAGAATCTCCAGCTACTTGGAGCTACAGCCATTGAGGATAAATTACAAGATCAAGTGCCTGAAACCATAGAAACTCTAATGAAAGCAGACATCAAAATCTGGATCCTGACAGGAGACAAACAAGAAACTGCCATTAACATTGGTACTTCACTTAATTCAAGTTTTAACTCTTTGTGCTTCTTAACAGGTTGATACATTTAATAGATGGGTTCGAGGCATTTTAGGATTTGGTATTTCACAATTCCAGATTTGTAATATTGTCAGATGTATCTATTTACTAATGGCCTCAGTGCCCTTTAAAGTTGCAATGGTTTATACACAGCCAGCTGTAGCCCCTGCAGCCAAATGTGCTCTCTGTCGCCTCGCACCCATGCCCCACAGTCACCCATAGGTGGTGTAGGTAGGTAACACTTCCGCAGTTGTCTGTGAAAATTTGGAGACTGGGCCTGTGACGCACATGTGTATTGACTCGTTTATGTGACTAAAAGTTGTTCCTGACAGAGGAAGAAAGCAAGCTGCTGTTTTGCATTCATGCTAAAGTCAATTCCAGTTTTTCAGAAAAAGTCTGTATTAGTTTATTTAGGCTGCATAACAGAATGTCACAGATTTAAACAACAGGAATTTGTTTTTTCACTATTCTAGGGACTAGAAATCCAAGATCAGGGTTTGTGATGAGTTGTTTCTGGTGAGAACTGGCTTATAGACCGCTGTCTTGTCGTGCCTTCACATGGCCTTTCCTTTGTGCATGAGCACTCCTGGTGTCTCTCATTGTTATGGTACCAATCCTATTGCATTAGGACCTTGCCTTAGTCCCTCAGTGCTGCTTTAACAAAATAAGCCTGGTGGCTGATAGTGGGACATTGGGAAATCTGAGGTCAGGGCACCAGCAAATTTAGTGTTTGATGAGGATCTGCCTGCTTTTATTTCATAGATGGCATTTTCTAATTGTGTCCCTACATAATGGACAGGACAAGGCACTTCTTGGGGCCTCTTTTGTAGAGGCACTAATCCCATCACAACAGTGTCTAATCACCTCCCAAAGCTCTGCATCACATTGTTAATAAATCTCAACATACCAATTTTGAGGAGACATAAATATGCAGTCAACTGCAGGCCCCACCCTTATGATCTCATTTGATACTAAAATGCCATCTTCCAGGCCCTGTGTCACATTGCAGGTAAAGGCTTAAGCATATGGATTTGAGGGTGCAGAAGACAGTTCAGTCCATAACAGAAACCTTACCAAAAACACAGTTAATGATTGGTATTGCAAACCTGTAGTACCAATAATGCGCCAAATTTGTTTTTCTAAATTGAGTAGTAGTAGCTAATGTGAGCACAGGTTTAACTGTCTGATATTGAACCTATGTATTGTATGTAAAACTCCCCCAACATTGAGGAAAATATTTTAGAAGTGTTTGCAACATGAAGTCACATTTTTGGGAAGTTATTTTTGAAGTATTCTCTAAAACAAATTCAGCTAATATTCCTTTAAAAAGTATTAGCAGTCAGCCTAAAGTATCCTGTAAATACAGGGTATACAAATACAAGTAAATATAAAACTGTGCTACAAATGCATAATAAGTTGATATTAATAGAAAGTTAATTTGTTTTAGAAAAAAATGGCACACATTTATTAACATGCATGGAGAAATCATATGATTTTAATTATCCTAAAAATTCACTTGATTTTAAAACAAACTGTAGAACATTAAATCTACAAGCCACTCATTTTGTTAGTTTTGATCATAAAATGATCAGCAGGGTTAGTGTCAAAATGGAAAGGTGATGTATGAGAAGGGAATTATGGTGAAATGCAGAATACATTAGAATTGGGAGACCTGAAAACACAAGTAAATAATAAGACTACAAATAGCAAACATAGGGCTATGAACACTGACATATTAGGAAACGACTGAGTTACATATGGTATAGGATGTGTAATCTTAGGCCATGCCTAGTCCTAGAAAAAGGTAGAGAAGAGTCTTCCATTCAGTAAATGGCTGTAGTGTCTACAAAGCTAGGCTCCAGGTAAGTACCAAGAACACAATAGGGAGCAAAAGAAACCAAAATCCCTGCTCTGTGGGGGAAACATACAATAAAGAAAATTAGAAAAGTGGAGCATATGTTAGATGGCAATAATTGCTGTTTAGAAAAAAAAAGACATAAACTAGGAGATGATCAGACACTGCACAGAGGGATTCAGTTTTAAATAAGATGGTCAGGAAGAACTCATGGAGAACGTGACATTTGAGCGGCAACCTGAAAGAGGAGACAGGCTCATAACAGCGTGATTAGGGCAGAGGTGTCTTATATGATAGAGAAAGTGCACATGTGCAGAAGGAGCAGGTAGAGCCAGGCAGGGTGGACCACGCCAGCCCTGTGCAAACTTCGCATTTACTCTGAGTGAATGGGGAATCCCTTGGATGATTCTCAGCAAAGGAAAGACATGATCTGACTCCTTGAGGAAACATCACCAAAAAGCAGGGGAACCTGAGAGTGGGTTGCATTAATACAGTGGAAGCCTGGTGGTGCGTGGGACCAGCTGTAAGGGTGAGAAGTAGTTGGGTTCTTCTCAACGTGTTTTAAAGGTAGAGCGAACAAGACTGACTGATAGATTTAATGTAGGATATAAAAGGAAAAACAAAATCACTGGTAACTCCAAGGCCTTTGACCTTAACAATGAAAGATATAATTGTCATTAACCAAGATAAGGAAGACTGAATTACATTAGGTTTTCTGAGAGGGTGTCAGGAGCCTGGCTTTTGGATATACTTAGTATGAGATGCTTGCTTCCTTCAGCTGTTAGGTAAATAGTTGGTTATGAAAATCTGGAGTTTAGAAGAGAAGTTGGAGCAGGAAATGAGTTTCAGCATGGTAAACTTGTAAGGCTGGGATTATAATTCAGTGGTAGAGCATCCAGTTATTAAGTATTAAATCTCTAGCAGAGAGAGGGAGAGGGAGATTCAGAATAATAAACTGTTAGATGACAGTTAAAACTGTAAGATGGAGCAGGATCACAGAGAGAGGGAATATAGATGGTTAAACTTTTTAATCCAGTTGACAGGCTTATCGGTTTTTATCCAGCCAAATGCAGGTGTAGCAAACTGGTAGAGAAAAGCCAGACCTATTTAACAAAGGGATTTTTGCCATACAACAAAGCAAGAGAACACGGACAAGGAGAGGCTGTCACAACCTTCCAGGGCAGGGAATAGTGGAGGATCAGAGGATCCAAGCAGTAGCCGTCCTCCCCGCTGCACGCATCTCTGCAAACACCCATTGACCCATCTTTGCTCTTCATGTTGGTCATCAGGAAGGGTATTCTGTATGTTTGTCAGCTTTCCAGACAGTGAGGATTCCTAATGTCTGCCCTTGTTGTTTTTCAAGACAACCTCAAAGGATGTCCCTGTATCATACCCTTCTCTGGCAACCAAGAACCTTTTTTTTTTTTATAACCAAGACATGTGCATGCACCTTTATTTTACTCTCCTCATTCTTTTTTTTTTTTAATTTTCACTTTTTTATTAATACATGTTTGCAATACATAATGATTCCATTCATCATGGGGAGTTGGTGCTTGTACACAACACATCTTCATTCTTTTTACAGCCCCTTCCCTTTTCCTCCCTCTATCCCTTGGTTGCTTTTCTATTTGCCAAAAATTAGTTCATTGTTAACTTCCTGTAGACCTGGAGAACAAGTGATTGCCATCACTCCTAATGAAATCCACTCCAGATGGCCTGATAGTATTATTGTTTTAACATCTTCATTTCTCTCTGGAAAAAGCAATTACATCCATTTACTCTCTGTTTGTACATAGGACACTCCTGCAAACTTTTGAAGAAGAACATGGGAATGATTGTTATCAATGAAGGCTCCCTTGATGTAAGTAAAACTGTGTTTCAGAACCTCCTCTTTAAGTTCAATCACCCTGTGGTATTTTATTTTATATTCAGATAGCCATGGACATATTTTCCTGAAATTAAAAGATATTTTATCATAATTTTTCTCCTTTACCACAATCTACAGTTACAGCATTGATGAAACTGATTCAAGCTTTGTATTTGTGTTAGCTAAAAGAAATTATCAGTTGGTTTCCTTAATGTTGAGAGAGTGAAAGGCTGCCTCACAAAGCATTCTGTCAGGAGTTTGCTGATGGACTGCAGCTTGCTCATGTCTGAGTATTGTGTGTTGTATATTAAGCATTTTATGGCAGCTTTAGCTTCCAGCGTTAATATATATTAAAAATTGTGAAAGCTATTAACACAATAAAATCACTCTTAATAGGAAAGGTTTGCTGTTTTGTTATGTTTTGTTTTTAATATCCTAACTTCTGAGATAAAAATATAAATTCCTAAAATGTGTTTTTCATGGCCATGGTCACTTGATGTCATGTTTGGGAAAGAATAAAGATTTATTAGGAATACAGTGTAAAATAGAAGTTAACAAACTTAAATACAAGTCAGATGACCTATAAATACTTCAAAGTTAGGGTGACTATTTGTAACTTAAGGTGGAAGACAGAGCAGGAGAGGTGAGGATTATACAGTGCTTGAAATAGTCACTGTGAAGCCGAGAGCAGAGCAGAGAAAACCTGGTAATTAGGAATGTTGGTGAAGCTGAGACCAACTACACAGAGGGATGGTGAAGAGGTGATTGGTGGGGGAAGTATTTTGAAGTCAGCCCTGAAACGAATTATGGGTAAGAAATGTTTGACTTTGGATGCAAAATTGCCATGGTAATCTACCTCTTGATTATTTATCCTCAAAATAATCCTCTGATACCTTTCCCTTCCTTGTGACATTTTGAGAAACTAGTTAACTTAAAGAACAGTAATTGATTTTGCCACTGTGCAAGTTGTTTATGCCTTAAATTGTTGAACAGGTACTTTTGATGAACTAAGGTTTAATCCTAAAAGCACAAACCAAACCAACCCAATCAGTGAGTGGAAATCTTTCTTTTTCCTCCACTCAGCATGCACTGAGAACATACACTAAACAATAACAGTGCTGGACTCTGCAGCATTAGAGCTTCAGTTGCCTTCGTCCTCCCTCTTGTGTGTATTAATTTTGAATTAGCATAGCCAGGTTATTAACTTTTAAAAAATTATGACCAAGATATCCTTGCCCTCTAAAAGCTCACACATAATAAGTAAAATACCACGTATATAAACATCGATGCCGAACGGGTATGTAAGTCAGACAGATAGTTCGCTGTGGAAATACTGTGACATTTAGACAAGTATTTATAAAGAAAGTGGCATCTAGTTACATGGAGATGAATAACTAAGGAGGAATATTTGCAACAAGTCCTTGTAAGTAGGTTCAAGGCATATTGGCTTTTTTTTTTTTTTTTTTTTTTGCGGCACCGGGGATTGAACTCATAACCTCGCGCCTGCCAGGGCAGGCGCTTAAGGCACTGAGCCAACCTCCCAGCCCTGGTTCAAGGCATATTGGGCCTGAAAAGAAGAACACTGAACTTGCACATAAGGTTATAATTTTTTAGTATTTTTATTGAAATAGACGTAGGCACCCAATTAAAACTGAACTTACAAGAAGAGATAAGTGGATCTCCCACCTTTGTATCTGAGCCGCCCAGTGTACCTCCCTAGGGATGGCTGCTGGCTCCAAACCTGTATGTGCTCGTTCAGGGCTAGTCTATATATCTAAGGCGTATATGTTTGTTATTAAATAGTGCACCATGTACACTGCTTTATATTCCACTTTTCTCACTTACTATATTTTAGCAGATGATCTGAAATAGAATAGATGAAGCTATGTGTTTTTTAGTGGTAGCGTGGTATTTGTAAGGTACTTATGAAGAAATGCTAGAGTTAAAACTGGAAAGGTGATCTCTGGCCAGATGTGATGGGCCAGGTTAGAGGACTTGCCAGCACAGCTTATGCATCAGGTTTGTGCATAGGAGTGTGGTGTGTTGAAACAGTTATACAGAGGTTAACTTGGAAGGGTGAGGAGGCTTGGAATGCAGGCAAGGGACCGAGAAAAGCGTTAGGTAAAAGGAAGTGCGGACTCCAATGCCAGTGATATGGTATGAGAGAAATTCAGAGACTTATCCCAAGTGGTCCCTGAAGAAAGAGCCATCAAAAGTCCCGGAACTGGGACACAGCATTGTGAAAACTGCAGCAAAAGTATTCCCACCTTCCTTATGCTTTTGTCAGTAACATGGATCACATGTTGGAGCATGGTTTTTTCCTACACTGAAAAAAAAAATCAAAGAATAGACCTGTCAAATTGAAGCCAAAGTAGGACAGGTCGTGCCCTATTTGACATGGGATGCTTTATGTGGGATTTAGACTCTACCTTTTGTAGAGTGTGACAGCATTGCTGCTTTTATTTTATTCTGTTCCATCATTTTTTTTCCAATTCTTGAATAAACAGGTTCTTTAAGTGTTTATGTATCAAGTAAATAGAATAGTAACCTCAATGAAAAAACTGAAATAACAAAAATACTCAGTGTATGTATCAAGACTGTGGGATTTAGTTTTCTTTTTGAGATTTATAAAGTAATAACTCAAAATTAACAAACACTGGAAGGTATTTGCATTGTTTCTTCTGGAGCAAACTTAGAAGTATCCAGCAAATACATGATTTCAGTGAAAGCAGCAACTATGTCTACTTATTTCAGTTTATTCTTTCTAAATGCTCAGAAAACTACCTGGCACTTGATAAGTATACTAAACATATTTGAAAAGTAAGTTTCTGCTTAGTTTTCAGTTAAAAAATTACCTTTAAGAAAACGTACATCAGTTTTAAGTTTGCTAGTAATTCATTTTATCTGATATTTTTAAAGGAAAGTAGTTAACAATCTCCTTATCAATTCAAGTGGCAGTTTGAAGACAGACACTGTAGCTGAGTTGATTAACACAAATTTGTCCAACTCCTGACTGCTGAGCATTGTAGTACTGCTGTCTGGGGCAGGTTTTTCTCCCAGGGAATTAAGTGGTGACTTTACAAATCTGACTGTTTGGGGTCAGACCCACCAGCGTGCACTCATTTGTTTCTCAGCAGGAAAGGAAACATCACTTTGCATAGCGCCTTCTGATCTTGTGTCATAAAACCCATGGCTATGATTTCAGGCAAATCAAGAGAAGTGCTAGAATGCCTGTAGGTAAATCATTATTTGTTTTTCATTGCCCTGGAGAAAAAAACATCCTATCTGCATTCAGATTGTACTGATAGATAATAAGAAGATACAAGAGTATTACTCCATGAACACAAAGCATAATTAATAAGTAATGAACTTAGGAACATATTGTCTTAGGAAATAAATTGTAAGTGAATGTTTTGTCAAGTGACAACTTCAATGAATGTACTCAAATTATTATCTGAGACAACATAGTGGTTAAGAGCACAGTTCTGCCCCCTCCTAACTGTGGGACCTTAAAAAAATTAAAATTAATTTCCCTGAGGCAGAGTATCTCTGTCTTTAAAGAGAATGTTTTCTTTGGTGTAGAATTGCCATGGTTAGCACAGTCCATGATGCATGTTAAAAAGAGATGTTACAAAATTTTATAGAAAGAATACTCTTATTTTGCATAATGGTCTTCTTTGTTGTGAAAATTAAGTTGTTCTTTTTTCCCCAAGTTATAAGTTTGGGATCTCTTTTATGTAAGTGATACATACTTGTATGAACTGTTCAAAATTTTTACCAAAATCTTATCCCTAATACTGTTAAAATTGAAAAGATGAATCTTACTTTCTTTTGCTGGATTTTAAGTATCATATTTGAGGATCTTAAAATTTCACATAGTAAGTTCTTTGTGCTAGTGATCCTGCTAATGGAAGTCTTTGTCTCTCTTAAAGTAGATCATCACTCAGAAATGTCACTGGGATTTCTAACTTTCTCTTTTTGAGTTTGAGTGTAATTTTTCATTTCGCTAGCATACAGGCTCCTCGGCATTTTTTTTTTTGAACCTTTAAGTAAATGCATAAAACCAAACTACAGTTAAAGATATAAACAGAATGAGAGTTTTGCTCTGCAGACCTGATCGGGAACATGACACGTTTGTCTGCCTGCTTTAACCCCCCGCTGCTTTCACTATAAGAGCAGCGCCCCCTGCTGGTTGTTGCCCTAGAAAGAAGCTGCATGGTCTCACCCACTTAACTATCAACTATCACTCATAAAATCTTGTCAGGTTCCTGAGGTACAAAACTTGTATTTTTTTAATTTAGAAAATAAGAATTTAATGGATAAGTGTCATTAAGCATCATCTAAAGTTTATTAAAACCTAGTAGCTATTTATAATCAATAGATTATTTAGATAATTTGTAGTTTTTTAAATCATACTTCTTTGAACCATTTTATTAGGAGTTCTGATAATCTTCTTGATACAAGACATTTCCTTAAGTGTTTTCAAAGGCAAGAATTTCAAAATACTGGCTTGAGGAGTATGTTATACTTCTTCCCTAACTCCATGGCAGTACCTAGCAAGTATCTCACAAAACTCTCAGAAACCCCTTCAACTTAATAACCTATGGCCAGGGCTTTCTCTTTTCATCTCTGTCATATATTTCAGTGTGTCACAGAACAATTTGCTCAAAGTCTCTCTATTAAAACTGTAGACATCTAAACTGTGAGCTCAGAACTGGATTTCACACTGTGATATATCTTTAACTCCCAATTCCTAATTAAAGTCTTTCAAAATGCACTAGAGCAGTTCCAGATGGACTGAGTCAGTGCTCTGTTAAGAAAGGTGAGTATACTGTTACCCAAGTCCCTTATAACCTGCCCATTCTGTGATATTATCTTGCATTGATTTGATCTAAGTTCCTACATGATAGAAAAATCTTGAAGACTTGTCTCATTGAAATAGCTCAGAATTTTGTCACTGAGATGTAAAGAACCATCATTTCTTAATCCATTCACTGTGTGGCTTAAAGGAGCAAATGTGTTATAGGTGCCAAAACCATTTTCTGCTTGAGTTTCGCTTGCTATATCCTTAAGCTTCGTCTCACCTATCTCTCACATCTCTTTTGTATGAAGAATGATGGAATCTGTCCTTGTGGGGAAAGCTGGATCTTAAAAGCACTCTTACTGTTCTTCCTCATTCTTTCTACTGCCAGACTTTCCCAGGAAGAAGAAATATTCACTGTACATTTATTGAATTAATAGAAGTGATATTTGGAGAATGATTTCCCCACTCAGAGTTAAAAGCTTCCAGCATTCCCAAGTTTAACTCTGGATAAACCCTGCCCACCTCTGCTTCTGCTCATCTGATTTCTCTAGACTGTCTCTGCTGTTGACATTCACATTCATCCCAGTCGGGAGCCAACACCTGAAGTATTAGAAGTGATAAATCGTCCATCCCATAGGAAAGGGCGATTTTCTGGCTTTCTGTGAGAAGGGGAGTTTGCTACCTCTGCAAGACTCTGTATATTGATGGTTCTACTCATAATAAAATCGATACCTTACATTTATCAAATACTTTCTGTTTTATAACAGCCCCTAGACTAAAGACTCTACAAGGACGATTGCATTTGCACCCAAAAATGTTAGTGAGGAGATTACTAGTATGCCTGTTTTATAGGTGAGGACTCTAGAAAAGGTGTCTTGATCAAACACGAATAACTAAATGACACTGAGGGATACAGCTAAGTCACTGGATTCCAGAATGTAATATACAAGTAAGTTTTTCTTGCCCTCAGCTGCCACAATTGTAAAACAAGAGTAATGAAAATATCCATCTTCCAGGGATGATGTTGTGAGGATTAAACAAAATAGTGCCTGTCATATATTTAGAAACAGGAATTGGCTTTGACTTCTAATGGCTGCCCTGTTTTTAAATTACTTAAATTTCTTTTCTTAATTTAAGAATATGGCCCTACACCGTCCATAGGTTTGATTATGAGTATGCGTTTCCCCCTCACTGATATATTTTACAGAAGATGAATTATTAACCGCATTGAATATTAAGTTAACAAGCATTAAAATATATTTTTTTCAACACCATGGTAAAAGAAACCCCTTTATGGAATTGTTAATTTATTCTAGCTGAACTTGACATTCTAGCACCATGTAAAGTTCTACTATAAGTTATGGGATATTCAGGACATAAATGCTGAAGTTATCATCTGTACCCTTTTAAGCCCAACTTATATGTATTATGCAGGCAAACCTCACTGTTTGGGGAACCCGCCACTGTTGAATGGCCTCTGAAAGAAGTCCAGAATAAGCAAGATACTGACTTGACTCCAGAAAAAAGAGGGTGAAAAAGAATGTGGGCTACTTCGGGTTTTGTTTTGATATGTCCCCTGAGTCTAATACAGTATATTTTGTATTGCTTTGAAAAACCGTTTAGGCAGGTTTTAAACCACACCGAGTTCTCCTCCACTGTCAGCATTGGCGCTTCAACACCATGAATTTTCTTTTGCCGTTAGCAAAGGTGTCTCTACTTGTGAATTTGAAATCTTAAAATCTCAGTTTAACTCTTAAGGTGTTGCTGTTTCCCTGTGAGAAGCAAAGATACATTTCTGAATGTCCCGTGGTAGGAAGATTGTTCAAACCACATCTGGCACCCTGCTTACTCCAAATAGTCTTCCATGAAGAGAGCCAACTGAATTACCTTTGAGAGAAGTAGGTTACTTTTTAAAAAAAATAGTAACATTTGAGCAAATAATCTGTTTTCCTGTCCCATGATTTAAGACCATGTCTGCTATAAGCCCAAGTATGTGGTTAAGAAAAGTTCCATCCAACCCATTGTTTCGTCTTGTGGAACCAAATGTGTCCCCGTTCGGTAAACAGAGTTCAGTGAGCCAGCATGTGTGCAGAACTCTTAAGTGAAGTTGTTCACAAATTCATACTATTTCTGTTATGAGAAATTTTTCCACCCCAACCCTCAGTATTATTTACCTTGTTTTGATTAAACATCTGAACTCTTCCCTGAGACCTAGAATTACAGATAAGTGCTTTTCCAACCATTCTGCCCTCTTGCCATTGACTCCCTATACTTGTTGACATTTCTGAGGGGAGCACGCCAGGCCTTGTGATCTTCTTTGCATCTTTCCAGCCCATACCTTTGAGGAGTCCATACAACTCTAAAAAGGACAGCCTATAGGAAACCTGTGAGGTTCCAGGTAAATCTAATGCTTAATTCTCTGCTCCTGTAGGGCTAGCATTCTGTCCCAGTGACAAATGGAGAGTTTGAGTCCACATGGTTAGCAAGAGTGCAGGATCCTAAAGCTCTACCTCGAATGCTCCAAGTCCAGAACTGTGTTTTCGTTTAGTTTCATTTTTAAGTATCCACATCGCCTGTAGTGAGAGAGCAACTCAGTCACAGGAGAAAGCATTCTGAGGCATTCCCCAGGTTTTCCAATTTGCTTCATTAACCCCCTTGCTCCTGTTTTTCCTGCCCACTTTCACGCTCCCCACTACAGAGCAACTGAAAGAAGGGTGATCTTTTGGGAAATGTGTTGTCCAGGGCATCTTACAATTGCAGAATTCAAAAAAGACCTTACACTTAGTTTTACCCACATAACTGTACATAGGTTTTGGGTGCATACATAAAATCATGGAAATAGTATGTATCTGGGACTCACACTGGCAAGATATGCCCTATGATTCCTCAGTATTCCTGCATTAATTCAAATTAAGAACACCCAACATTAGCTTTCTCCGTAGTTCTGGAGAACAGTTTCTCACGGGCCCCAGTTGTTACCTTCTCTAAACCGTTGATTTAGTAATTTGCTTATTTTCAGAAAGCCAGTTGTATATTCTGAGCAACCTCTTCCTGGCTGAATTGCAGGCAGTGGAAGAGACTGGATGTCTGCCGACTCCATTCCTCCCAGAATGCTTCCTTTTGCATTTGAATCACAGCCGCCACTAGAGAATATTTAATACCAAGCTCAAAATAAGTGTTTAGGAGACTTTCAGTGGTGGTTTAAAATAATTACCGTGAGTGCTTTGGTAAAAGCCTTTATCCACAAAACTATTTAAATTATGTAATTATATCCCGTACCTCATTCTTCCTTCCTTTCCCTGGATTTGCTTTTCTTTGCCATATACTCCCTGCACCTTTAATGCTAAAACACAGACTGGATGCAGATTCCACACTGCTCTGCCTTTCTTTCTATTGTAGCCCAAGGCTGACTGGATGCCTCTTGAAAAATTATTCACCTGATGGAACCTACCATAATCCCAAATCCCAAACCTCTACCGAGAAGCCAGAAGCAAATTACCCAGTGAGATAATACCCTCTTTTCACCTGTTTCCATTTTTTGACCCTTGACCTTTATTAGATGAAGTGACTCTTCTGAAAGATTGGACTATTTTCTCAATTACAGTGTTTTGCATCTGCCCCCACCCTAAAAGCTCTCATGTATCTGCAAATATTTTATATTGGCTTGGTTCTATATGGGTATGTTTTTGAATGTTATTTTCTAGTTTAGGCTAGGAATTTTAAAACACCAAAACCTTTTGGTTAAAACTTACATCAAAGAGAACTAGTGGTCTGACTGGGAGCCATAGTAAATGGACCAGTTGTGTATCTAAATGAAGCTCCTCTGCACTCTAAGGAGTATGTTCTTTTCCTGATGCTGTAGTAGCTGCTAGAGTAGTTATATAAGCATTGCATAGGGATACGTGGAATGTCTGCTGAACTAATAACACACTGTAGAAAAACAAGTAATACCCGATGGTTTATCCAGGTTGCTATTATGGGAGTCATAATTCACTCTTTAGGAACGTGATAATATTGTCCATACTTGAAATGGTCATGATGTATTATTAAGAATGTTCTTGGAATGTTCTGTTAATTTCTAATTTTAGGGTGTGAACATTTGGAGACTGTAACAGTAGAGAAAGAATAAAATATTGTGTGTTAGTTAGTTTTCTCTCATTGCTGAGACAAAATACCTGATGCTCAAAGTTAAGGGAGGAAAGATTTATTTAGCTCACAGTTTATAGAGGTTTCAATCCATAATCAGCTGGCTCCAAGGCAGGGTGGCACATGGCAGAGGGGCATCGCAGAGTAGAAACAGTTCATGCCCAGCAGAAGGTAACAAAGCAAGCAAGGGACAAGACAAGCCTCTTTGTGTTCCTTATAATGCATCCAGGCTACTGGGGTTAGAGTGGTGCCAAACCAGTCAGTGCACTGATTTACTAACCACCCACCCTTAATCCCAGCATGACACACTCAAGATTCAGCCACCTCTGAAAAAGCCCTAGCCATGACCACATGAGGCTTTGGGAGGACATTAGACCCAGACCATTACACAGTATTTGATTCTAAATTTGTAATACCTCATGTCTTAAACGATGATGAGGTAGGGCAACAGCCACCAAAACAGCTAATAAAATAGATGTTCATTTAAAATATATATTTCATGTATTAAATTGTAGGTTTTAAAAGGTAAATCTTAAACTAAAGTAAGTCTCCCCCCCATACCAGGAGAAATGTAATTTTATCATTTGATCAGCATATGTTTAATAGATTCCTATAAAGTATAAATGCTGGCTACTTATTTTATTTGACCTAAATACCAAAAAGTGCTTTGAATAAATAACTATAGATATGCCTTTTTCCTTTAACTTTTGTGTTTGGCTTAGCCTTGCTGACTGATGCCCTTTGGGGTATGTGAGTGATCACACAGTAGTTACTGTCACCACATGGTAGTAACACAGGCCCCAAGAGAGGTGTGGAAGCCGCTACCGTCAGCTGCTGTCTTTTGAACTGTTCATCTATATCTTTCGCCTCTGAATCCTTGACTGACCATTTTCTAGCTACAGGATAGAGGCTTTTCCTTCCCTTTCCTTAGGGATATTTCCCTGTTCTTGGCTATTGTGTTCCTTGGATTTATTCCTAAGTAAATCTGCCTTTCCTATAAACCTCTGAAAAGAATCAAGAAAGAAACAAATGGCTAGAAGCTGCAAGAGGCCATTTTTATGCAGGTGCTTTCTGCAGCATTACATTTTGAGCCATCAAAAACATAGTTCTTAGGTGGCCTAACATGTTCTCTACACATCTGGCCTCTGGGTTCTTTAGACTGTTCCAAGCAGCATTTTGCCAAAATGAAAATGACAACTTGCATACTGTGATACTTTCCAAACAAATCAGGGCTTCCAGTGTGTTTCACTGCAAAACTGTCAGATTTCATTGTCCAGGGCGTCCTCTGTGATTTTTATCAAGGGTTTGCTTCCTCCGGGGCATGTAAAAGCAATGAAAAGGATTACCATAAAAGCTACCAGTCTCTGATTTCTCAAATATTGCTGCTATTTTATTTGATTGGAGGGTGTTTAGTGAACATGTTATCTGTTTTGCCAGGCCGTGCCCTAAAGATTCAAGTGGGACTTGATGAAGGTCTTGTGGTTGCAGTTATTTTCATGAGGAATTCTGCAGGACTTAATTATCTGCTAGGCATCTTTTCATCTCTCCCTCTCCTCTCCTTTCTCTGTCCTTCCCTCTTTCTCTTCATTCCTCTTTCTTTCTTCTTCTCTCCCACTCTCTCTTCTCTCCTCTCCATCCCCTCTTCCTTTCCTTTCTGTTTCTTTCTCCCCTTTCTCCACTCTCCTCTCCAAGCATGTTTCTTGTAAATCCAATAAATATTTATTTCTCTTTGGCCCACTGTTACACAACCTGGCTTGCTCCCGAAGTTGCTAGTGTAGGTATTCATTCTACCACACTCATTAGAACCTTTCTATTACTTGTGGCAGAAGTAAATGTTGGATCATAATTCCTTTTGTCCTTCATTTGCTCTATTTTTTAAAAAAGCAAATAAATATTTTCCTTATTCTAATTCGGCGTACCCAGGATTATGTCTGAGTTTTACAAGTAGCAGAAAACTATCCTATAGTGATCACACACCAAAAAAAAAGTAATTTTTTTTTTTTCCTGCGTTATCAAGACTGAAAATTGAGAAATGGTAATGGTTGTGGCCAGAATCCTGAACTGTCAAGGCAGGAGAGCCAGGTAGGAGGCTCCGGGATGGAGCGTTTCCCTTGAGCCCTTGGCTGCTCTTAGGGCTGGGGTTGGGAAGAGCAGACTTGAATGGTGGGACCTGAATGACCCCAGGGTGCCAGCTGGGGAGGGGCACAGGAGTCCCGCTTCCCTTGAGGCTCCCTCCATCTAAACCCAGGCCTTTTCTTTGTTCCCTCCTCATCTTGCCTGTTTGTCCTTTCAAACTGCCTTTAACTTAGAATGTCTCTGATGTTCCTTTTCTTTCAACCCACAAATTAAACTGGGCAGAACAAAGAGATACAAAACAAACTTTTTCTTGTATTGTGCTATATGGTCTTTGATCCTTTTTCTGAGTTAGCTTCTCATTTATGTGTTTTCACTTTCACAAGTTTAAATGTTTAAACATTTCCCCCCTTCAGTAGCCAAAGAGAAAACAAAGCAGCAGCTAATATGGTAATAAATTTATCTTTAGCTACAGGAGATAAGCTTCAATGCAATGTGGTCATAAAGTATGGCTCTCAGGCCTAGGGGAGAAGGAATCAACTTTCATAAATAAGAGTTTTAAAATACTCCCAGCAATAAATAAGGATAAAATATAACTTGTAACTTGCAGCACTCGGCCAACAACAGAGTAACTATAAAATAAGCAAATGTTTGCAGCTTTGTTGTTACCTTGCACCCTCTGTGAGCTCATGAGCACTCACTGTGGAAAGTTTTTCACTCACCTCTTGAAATGTTCCCTCTCTTCTGTCTCCTGGCACCTCTTGATTTGCTGAAGATCTGTGATATTCACCAAGGAAACCCAGGGTTACTGATGCCACAAATCAGAGAGTTTTCAACAAATCTTAAGGTGCTGAGAATGCCTGAGAAACGAGGGAGAGCAGGGAATGGCGTATGTTCCACAGGTTGGTGGGTAATGAGGGCAGGGCGTTCATGGTGCTGGGATTTATTTGGCTTTCAGTCTTTGCAGCAGATCGTTAATGAAACTTGAAGTCTGCTTGGGGTCTTTCTCAGCTTCCCTGTCAGGTTTTTAGCTCAGAAGTCAGTTGGGCAAGAACTTTAAAGATAATAATAATATACAGGGACAGTAGAGTGAGCAGTGCCTCTATTTGAAAGACTTGAAGGACTAGATTATTTGTCTCCTAGAAAATTAGGCAGCAAAGAAAAGAAGACTCATTCATATATTCAATCTCTCTCTCTCTCTCTGTCTCCCCTGTCTCTCTAATTAGAAATAGCAATAAAGGGGAAATGGAATACTGCCTAGAGAATGGAATCAAAATTTATCATTGCTCTCATTCTATAATAAAGTATTTTCCTAGGTGTTTGTGATTGCAGGTACTGTGCTGCTGGGAAGGTCAGTCGAGGTCTCTCTGTCAAGAAACTGAGGAACTTACTGTCGCTAGGCCAGAGTTATGCTAAGTGGCGTGCAGCCACCCTGGGAACATCGTGGGACAGCCCTCCCCCAGGTCATTCCACAGAAAGAGAAATGCAGGAGTCAAGGTTGTGGAAGGAGCTGTGAAAGAAAGCTGGATGGGCTTCCAAAGTGGAAAGCCTTCAGTGCCATTTTAAGGAGTTGTTTTTATTTTATTAGTTCATGTTTGTTGTACATAATGTTTCCACGCATCTTAGGGAGGAGGTCAGTGCATTTAACATATGTTGATTCTTTTTGTCCCCCTTCTCTCCCTACCCGTCTCCCTCCCTCTGCCTCTAGGGCCCTTTCCTCATTTTCGTGATTACTGTTACTGTATTTTCAGTTCATCTGTGTGTTCTAAAATAATTGCATTCATTGAGTAGTTGGTACATGCGCGTGACGTATTCCCCTCCTCTCTCACCTCTCCCCACCTCCATCTCTTGGTCCCCTTCACATTTGCAAAAGATTTGTCTCCCAGCTTCCTTTAATCAGTCTTTTATTTGCTGTTTGTACTGTGGATTACTCAAGTGAGAGAAACCATATGGTATTTAAGCTTGTGTGTCTGATTTATTTCAGGTAATATTGTTTTCAAGGTACTATATATCCATTTTCCAACAAATG
Organism: Dasyprocta punctata; assembly: GCA_004363535.1. Taxonomy (NCBI): domain Eukaryota; kingdom Metazoa; phylum Chordata; class Mammalia; order Rodentia; family Dasyproctidae; genus Dasyprocta; species Dasyprocta punctata. The sequence continues at coordinate 34,704 of RJWM01010033.1, read as the reverse complement.
TCTCAAATTTATCCTTCTTTCTAGCCAAATAGCATTCCATTATGTACAGAACCTACATTTTCTTTTATCTATTCATCTGTTGATGGATATATAAGCAGCTTCCAAGGTTATGAATTGTGCTGCTGTAAACATGAGTATACATATATTTCTGTAATATGATGTCTTCAGCTCTTTCAGGAAGAAACCTACAAGGGGAATAGCTGAGTCAAAGGAATTTCCAGTTTTATTTTTTTAAGGAATCTCCATGTTGATTTCCATAATGGTTGTATGAGTTTACATTCCACCAACAATGTAGAAGGGTTTCTTTTTCACTTCAGCCTCACCAACATTTGTTATTATTTGATTTCTTGATGATTACTATTCTTTCTGGCATAAGATGAAATCTTAATGTTGTTTTAATTTGCATTTCTAATGGCCAGAGATGTTGAATTTTTTTTCATATGTTCATTGGCCATTTGTACATCTTCTAAGATGTATCTGTTCATTTTTAAATGGCTATTATTTGATTCTTTTATTCTGGGAGACCCTAATTTTTTAGTTCTTTATATATTCTAGATATTAGTTTTCTGTCTGAGGAAGAGTTGACAGAAATGTTTTCCCATTCTGTAGGTTGTCTTTTTACTAGTTGTTTGTTTTGCTATGCAGAAGCCTTTTAATTTGATATGACCCTGTTTGTTGGTTATTGCTGTTATTGTGCAATTTGAGTTCTGTTCACAAAGTCTTTGACTACATTATGACTTTAAGAGTTTTACCTACTTCATCTTTTCATAGGTTAAGTTTTTCTGTTTCAATATTTAGATCTTCAATCTATTTTAATTTTAATTTAATACATTGTGAAAGATATGGGTCTACCTTAAATGTTCCATGTGTGGATAGCCATTTTTCCCAGCACCATTTGCTAAAGAAACTATCTTTCCTCCAATGTATGCTTTTGGCCCTTTTGTCAAATACTAAATAGCTAAATGTGTTTGGAATTTCTTCTGCATCTTTTATTTCTGTTCCATTGATCCAGATGTCTGTGTTTGTACCAGTACCATGCCATTTTTATCACTGTCACTTGGTGTAGTATAACTTGAAGTCAGGTATTATGATACCTCTTGCTTTGCTCTTGTTGGCCTAGGATTGCCTTTGCTACTCTGGTTTTCTTCTGGTTCCATATGTTTTTGAGAATTGATTTCTCTAGTTTTGTGAGGAATGCTAGAGGTATTTTGATTTGGATTGTGTTTAACTTATATATCAGTTTTGGAAGTTTGGCCATTTTGACAGTATTTGTTCTTCCTATCCAGGAAGAAGGGATAGCTTTCCATTTTCTGATGTCCTCTTTAATCTCCTTTTCAGAGTACTGTAGTTTTCATAGTAGAGGTCTTTCACTTCCTTGGTTAGGTTAATTTCTATATATTTAATTTTTCTTGATCCATTGTGAATGGTACTGTTTTTCTAATTTCTTTCTCAGTGACTTCATTATTGGCATACAGGAACACTATTGACTTTTGTATGTTGATTTTATATCCTGTTACATTGATGAACTTGGTTATTAATCCTTGAGATCACATAAATCTTCCTCCTTTTAAGGAGTTTGACTTTCGTGTCTGCAGTTGGGAGCCCTAGAAAGAGTGTAGAGCAAGAAGAGACATGATTTATGTTTTAAATTTGTTGAGAGGCAGACGATGAGGGATACAGGAAAACAATGGAAGGAATAGTATGGGCATTCCTTGGATAACTCACTCTGGCTGGTACCTTGGAAGTTCGATTATTTTTTGATTATTTTTGCTGACTTGGTTAGAGAGAGATAAATGCACAGAAATTTAATTCTGAGTTTGATTTCATGACTTAACAGCCATAACAATGTCCAGCAGGAAACCTAGCACTATCTCATCTTTCTTATCTGCCAAGTGGAAGTAACAGGTGCCTGTGCTCAGGGTTGAAATAAGTGTTAGCTAAAATGTTGCAGTTATCCATGGAGCCCTTAGGATTGCCTGGGATATAGCACATGCTAAATACTATTTTCCTACATCTTTATCAGTTCAGTGACTTACTTATTTGTTGCTTTAATCTCTGTAAATTTGCTTTTATTTTGCTCCAGGGTAATGTGTCAGATTGTCATTACTAAATTTTGTGTGCAGAATTGTACAGACATTTTCATCTCCTTTTTCCAGTAGGAAACAGAAGGGTGAGCCATGTAAATTAAAACAGCTCCTTGCTTCTGATGCAAAGTGTGACAGAAAATTTTTTAAAGAACTCTGCTATGTGGTGGCCCTTGGTGTCGCTGTGGGTATTGGGGAACCAGGACTCATCTCATAGGTTCCAGTGTTGGGAAAGTTGGATAGTCTTTTTATGATACTAGGTGATCTGTTAGTTTGATAACACATTCTGAGATTCCAGGACCTGGTTTGAACTATTTCTAAATACAAAGATAGAAACACCTTAAGTCCCCCCTGTAAAATTTTAATTACCTATGACTCTGACTCCTTCTTTGTGAAATAACTGTGAAATGACTGTATGAAAACCTTAAATTAAAATAATTACTATATCTACCGTGAATATAATCAAAATTATAAGTGTATTATATATTTAGCATAGCTGTTTTATTATGTATATACATATTTATTCATTATATAAATAACTGAAAGATTAACTGTCAGAACAAAGTCTAAGAAGAGGAGAGACTTTCTTTGTATTCCCTAGGGCATGGCTTGTGTAAAATTTCCTCACAACGCTAGGGCTCCCTGGACAGGCAGTTGGTGCCATTGGGTTATAGGAAAAGTCTATAGCAGTTGGGGTGAAAAACTAAATGTCTTGAAATGTTTTCCTTTTGAAAAACTGGAAAAGCTGTTCTTGACAGAGGGAGACTAATACATTCCTTCTGTAAATTTGAGGTGAACAAAGCTGTCCTTGACGCTAAAGGTTTTTATTGTGCCTTAAAAGTGAACTCTTCATTGATGGAAGTGCTTCTTTTATTTGATCCATCAAGATTACCAAGGCACATGTCACCATTCCTCACTAAAATACAGCATCACAAAACCATGATTAAAGTTATAAAAGCCAATTCCTGAAGTGGCAAAAGATTACAAATCCTGCATTTCCTCCTTTAGGTTCCTGGGAATTCAATTCCAATAGTGCTGAGTACTTTTGAAAGAATACCCATAAATTATTTAAATTATATTCTCCAACTTTTCCCCTTGCTTCATGGCAAACCAATTTGGACTAGTTCATAAATTAGAAGAGTACTTTTCTTAAACAAGATAATTTCCTGAAAATATTTTTGCAGCATTGTGATTGTGGTTAGAGTAATGAGCAGAGACCTCAGAGTCAGCTGAGGAGTGGGTAACTTGTGGTCCAGGACCAGCCTTGCTGGGAACAGATGTGTGCTTTCCACGGAGTTTCTGATAACCTTTGTCCAGTCTCCACTAAGGGACTGTTATGAGGACCAAATGGATGAAGGTTTCCGAAAGTAATTTGAAAGATATAAAGCACTAAAAATAAGAAATGTACTTGCCAAAAATTCTGAAGGAGTCTTAGAATAAATGGAGTAAATGCTCATGTACTCTTTGCTTCATATTCCAGGAAACAAGGGAAACTCTCAGTCGACACTGCACTATCCTTGGGGATGCTCTTCAGAAGGAGAACGATTTTGCTCTTATAATTGATGGAAAGACCCTTAAATATGCCTTAACCTTTGGAGTCCGACAATATTTCATGGATTTAGCTTTGTCATGCAGAGCTGTCATTTGCTGCAGGTAAGTTCTCCTTATGGTCAAGTTTCAGGATCAAAAGTGGCTGAATCCTAAATTCTAGGTTTTTAAATGTTCTGTGATGCTGTCCTATCCGTAGCTGTAGAGGTCATGTTATTTAATCCATTTGCTCAAGACCTAAGGTTCACAAACTAGGATAGGATTTTTTTTAGCAGAGTTTCTTTTTAATGAGTCCTTGGGTTCATTAATACATATTGTTCATAATTTAAACCCACAGGTTTCTTGCCACTATCTGTATTTAAACTCAATTACTGGGATTGGTGGTATGGTTCTCAGAGGTAGAGTGCAAGACCCCAGGCTTGATCCCCAGCACCCACCCCCCACACAAAAAATGCGCTTTGTTCTATCTTGAGTTATTTCTTTAGGGATATTACTTTCCACACCTAAATCTTTGACCCTAATACTAGGAATCATTTTGGGGGATGGCACAATAAGAGGTGTACACTGAGACTTTTTCCATATAACTTGCAGTCCTTTGCCCAATGATTTATAACGTTACCTATATCCCAAATTAAAATCTGCTTTGGGTTATCAAGTCCCAGTCTATAAAGTCACATTTTGTAAACTATTTAGCTCCAATTCTGGCTGAGTTTCTTGTCAGGGAATCTTTTCTGTCTCTTTAACTAAATTGTTTAAACTATATCCTTCTGAAATCTAAAGTATGTTCATGACGATGCCCAGTCTCCTCCCTTCTGATCATCATGAGACCTAAGGATTTTCCTTTTTGTCATCTGCTTATTGAATCTTACCAGCTGGTCAGACTGGGTCCAGAGTAGCACTTTCTCACATTGCTTCTTTTTCCTGGGAGACAGAATGTTAGCAGTCTTCTGAAGAATTTTTCAGAATCTGTGCTTTTAACGTGATCTTTAAAACTGTTCCATTTGCATGGTGCATACCTGTAATCCTAGCCTTCTGTGAGATTGAGGCAGGAAGATCACAAGTTCAAGCCCACTGTGGGCAACTAGTAACTTAGTTAAACCTTGTCTCAAGATAAACATGGGGGAGACAGGGCTCAGGATGTGGCTAAGGGTGAAAATCCTTGGTGTAATTGGGAGCGGGGATGGAAGATGTTCCATTTGCTTTAATTATTTTTTTAAAAGCTGTATTTGCTATTTAAAAAATGTTATACTTTTGAAACCTGTTTTTGTCTGGACTTATTCACTTAAATATCCTATAAATGAGATTGTGTCTGAACTTGTCCATACCTTGCAGATCTTTCCTAAATTTCACTTGCTGTATACTTCCTGAAATATAATTTAAACCATACCAAGTATCCTATGTAAGCATCATTTTGACCTAAAAAAGTATACCACACTGAGAGAATTAAGAACTGCCTATTACTCCTTAAGAATCTAGTTATTTTAGCCCTAGAATCTATTTGCTCTTTTGTAGCATATATTAATAAGTAATATTACTATAAAGCTCTTGGACACTATTGTACAGATGTTTAATGTTAGTAACAATCAGGCTCTTTGCTTAATCATAAAGAAAGACTTGGAAATGATTCCAACTCTCTTATTTGGGTATCCTCATGCTTTTTAACATCTGCTTTTAGGGTGACTTTTCTTGATTCCTTGCTAATATCTTGACAAGGCCTTACTAATGTCCAGTTCTGACACTCTTCCATCAGGATAATTTTGTGCCAGATTTGGTCATTTAATCACTTTCACTAATGGGTTCATAGGATCAACAAAAGATTGCTCAAAAGCACACGAGTGTTATGACTGTCGGCTTCTACTTGGAAACAGAACACAGAGCAGAAGACGGAGCTATTTAGATAAGGTGACCAGTCTGCCTGAGGGGCCATCTGCAATGTGCCTGCTGCACACTGGGCACAGACAATGAACAAAGATGAACACAGCTGGCTACCTACTCTCCCTCTCATACAGTATCTATCTTTTTTTTTTTTAATCAGAATTGCAACTGGTTTGAAAGAGGCCAGTTTTTCTAATACAGTCATTGCAGCTGAGCTTCATTCTTAGAGCATTGCTTAACACAGTTCTTCCCACCATTCTTCAAAAAGTTGAACCACAAAATTAAACAATAGCAGAGGGAGAAGAAAACTAGAAAGCAGAGTGAAGGTAGAAGAAATATGCATTTGTGCTTACAAAATGCCCTCCGAGATCCTTGCCCTCGATGTTCACAAGTCATATGGACCTCAGTCAGGGCTCTTCCAAGCCAGGGGACCCCGAGAGGGTCTGACACCTTGTCCTGCATATGCAGCTCCACTCTGAAACTGAGCTTATAAAGATGTGTGTGGCCCCTTCCTCCCTCAAGTCTGTTTTATGCATGTTTGAAGACCTCGAAGGTCCCTCTGCAGGCACAGTCTTATTTAGAGCTTGAGGGTTTGCTTTTCTTTTCTTTTTTTTTCTTTTTCTTTCTTTTTTTTTTTTTTTTAAGGAAATATCTTCCCCCAGCTTTTTTCTTCTAATTACCTTCATACTTTCTTTTCCCATAAGGATTGTGGTTCAGCTTCCGGCCTGGCTTTGAGAATTGGTCTAAGCCCATAATTACCTGAGTGCCACTGCCAGATTCATGTCTGTGCACCTTCCTGGCCTCGTTCCTCTTGTGAACTGTTGGCGCAGACTGTCTTGTCATTTCGCTTCTTGACCTCCAAGTGTAATTTCCATGAGAATGCTTCCATCATGTGATAGGAAGAGGTGGGCAAGTCTGTGTATCATTCTTGGCAATTAAACTCTTGTGTCACTCCTGATTTCTCAGATGATTACAATCTTCCAGCCTCAGGAAATTCTCAATTTGACTCCATTATAAGATAGATGCTTCAGATAAATACTGAGTATTATTTCAAAATACAGTATAGTACTGTTTCCCAAATTCATTTCTGCTCATGCTGGCTTTTGGGGGTTTTCTCTCAAATTTAATCTATTTTCCAGGCTATTTTGCTCGTCAGTCCACACACAATGATAGTTCAGAGTCAGAGCTGCCTCTACCATCTTCTGTGTGGCGACGGGCCAGAGTGGAAGCAGTGGGGAAGGCCTCCCCATAGTGGGTAATGAGTCTCCCCATCTTCGTTTCGTCTTCAGGATTACATCAGCCACTTTCCTCTCTGACATTATCAGCATCCAGGGATGGAGGCAGTGTTTAGTGTTTGCCTAATTGACACAGTTATAAAGATGAGCTTGTTCCCTCCAGAGTGTCTAGCTGAATTCAAAGAAGCAGTTGTTCTCTGTCAGTCATCACGACGCCTCTCACTTACCACCATTTTCTGAAGGGAATATTCAAGAGACAGAATTAATCCCCATCTCAGAATTATTCAGGGCTTTGGAGTCCTGGTTTTAGTTTACACAATATAGGTTTCATATTATACCTCAAATTTTTTTAAGAATATAATCTTTTTTATCAGTCTAACATGTACTGTGTGTTCACAGACACTGTGTAGGTTTTGTTTTCATGGTTGTTTATATGTACCTGCATAACTTATTTAATAGGAAACATGTATCTGATTTGAAGGTAGTTTCTGGTAAGTGTTCTTGGGAGCAAGCATGAGCAATCCCTTGAGGTGCTCCTTCCCTTTCCTTCACTCCCCTTGATTTTTGCTTGGTGTGATCACAGATACTTTTGAAGAACAAATTAAAGGCCTGGGGTATCTCTCCAGAAGAAATACTTATGCAAACGATCAGGCTGGATCATAGGCACCATTTTAGGGTTTTTCCGTATCCCCTAAAACTCCTTGGATAGCATGAGGGGTTCAATAATCTTGCTGTAGGACTCCTGGAAAATTGTAGCACAGCTGAGATCAAGATCTATCCTGGGGCTCTAGACAAATAATTTCTGACCCCAATTTTCAATGCCTTCTTGCTCTGAGACTTTGCATTTTTAACTTGGGGTTTAGGCAGTACTTGTTATAGCTCTACCTCTCTGGCACTTTGAATACCTAACAGACTCTCTCTAGCCTTGGTTTCATGACCTGTAAAATGAAGGGATCAGAATATAGCAGTGATAGTAATCCTCCAGGGCACCTGGATGCCTTCAGCAGATAAGATTGGAGCTGCCCTGACATAGAAAGATGGAAACACCCACAAAGGTCGCCTTCCTGGGGTGGCTCCTCCCAGCATGGAAGCATCTGGGGCAGAGGACCTCCCATCGCTGCACAGTTTTTTGGCTGAACTCTACTTTGGCCACTCGGTAAGGCTAAGAAGGGCCTTTCTTCTGCTTGGATCTGCTTAATCTGGGGAAGCAGCTGTTCTGCCTCTTTTAATATTCCCTTCAGAAGATTGGGAATGTTGCAGTGAGATATTGCTGTGTGTTAAACAGTGTGTGGTTTCCAGGGTCCTCATCAGTTCACATAACCCAGCCTTTCAAAGAATTCTACATTTTTTCTGTAGTTGTCAGTTTAGTTTAAACATATTTTGAAACTTATGTTCTGTGACAGTTGGTTGAAAATTGGCTTAGAGCCTCCAGCTTTTAGACTGTCTAGTAATCACCGTTCTTCTACATAATTTATGTACTCATGTCTTCTGAAAAGGAGAATTAAATTGAAGTAAGCATTTTTCCCCTACTTGCAACATCTCTAATCAAAGTTTAACCCCCTTCCAGACCATTTTACACACAGTGTATAAAAAACAAAAACCACTTGACTTCAGTGAGCATTGTCACTTGGGAGTGGCATTCCAGGCAGAACCTTTCACCTTATTCCAATCAAGGGGTCCTCCAAGAAGAGGTTCAAGGAAACACTGAATATTTCCTGTCGTCACATGACCATGCTAAATAAAGGGTCAAGATAGATCTACTTCTTGAATCTTTTGGGATTGTCTTAGCCTTAAAGATTCCTCTAAATAAATTTTCTATTCAAAAGGTAGTCATAAAGCACAAAGGAAGCTAATAAATGGTCCACAGACATTTCTTTAAAGAAAAAAAATTGTGAATGCCATTGGCTGCCAAGCAGATGTTTGGCTTTGAAGAGACTTGCAAACTGTTAATGAATGTCGACCCTATATTTGCTTCCAAGAAAATCTGAAGAAATGTTGGAAATGTTGAAAGAATAATTCTTTCATACAAGTATGGCTAATGGAGGACACAGTGAATAAATTTTATAACTTAAAACGCCTGTATTTTTCCTTTAACATAATCAGCCCTGCCCATCTCATTTGCTGTCCCACCTCTCCTGCGGTCTTTTAGAGGAACTACGTAGCCATGTGGGAGCCTGGTAGCCAGTGCCTATGTGCTGTACCAAAGAAGTTTGTATCTGACAGTAAAGGAGCTAAAAAATATATAAGAAATCTAAATGTTACAGAATTCCGCTGTTATTTAGTATTGTCTAGGTTTAGGTGTAACTCTTGTTAAATAGGTTACCATCTCCAGATCACTCAACCCCACTCACATATACATAAGCATTTACACACTTCTAAATAAGGATTACAGGTAGATAATTTGAGAAAAACAGTACATAAAACATAAGTGTACACTTGGAATTTTCACAAAATTGTTCACTTCTCACCCACACATGACCAGTACCCCAACAGTACCTTATGCTTCCTTTCATTGCGAGTCTCCCAAGAATAACTATCTTGATTTCTGTCATTATCCTTCTTCAACTATGTATTATTCAATTTAATCTTTTCCTGTTTTGTATTTTACTAACTTTAAACATACATATTTATCTCCAACAACAGCATTTACATTCTTGGTGATTCTTTTAAGCAGTTTTTGGTGCTTTCATTGTTGTTTTGGTTTTTGGATGTTTGTTCATTTGTTTGTTTGTTTGTTTGTTTTTGGAGGCAAGATCACACTATGCAGTTCATGCTGGCCTTGAACTCACTTGTGTAGCCTAGGCAAACTCTCTGCAATCCTCCTAATTCTCCAGGAGGAAAGGAGTATTTCATGGAGCAGGTGTAGGCTCTTAATGTTCAACTCTTAGACAGTAGCTCAATAAAAGTCCTTAAATTAATAATTCTGAGGGCAATGAGAAAGTCCTGAGGTCTTCTACTTTCTTTCCTTATATTCTTCCACAAAAAGGAAGAAGTCATCATACCACCACATTTTGCCACATTTTGATTAAGTACTGTGTTGGAGGAGTGACAGGTGAATGTTCATACCAGCTCCATATGCTAGTCGGCCTACCTTACTGATGCCACTGAACTGGGCTACTGCTTTCCTGGCACAGAGCATCTAGAATTTCCCTGAGGCCTTTCTCAGAAAGCTGCTGCTATGTATGGGGTGACTGTCTCCTCAGTCATCTTTGAAACCACTTTTATTCAGAGCCTCTTGCCCACCCAGGTGTCCTTTCTTGTCATTTTCATGGCCCTCACCTAGGTCAGATTCGATTATATTATATTATAACGCTTTTGTCCAATCCAAATTAATATTTTAGATATTGTTTCTACCACATTCTTCTGTTGCTTAGAACTAGCTGTGCCATTAAAACTTTTCAGTTGTGACATGCAAGGGCACCATGCCATCCAACTCTAACCCATTCTGAATATACCTACTTATTTCCTTGAAAAAGTAGATGTTTCTTTCTCCACCTGATAATTTTTTTTACCTGCCGTCCCTGCCCATGAATGGAAGCCTGGAATATCCAATGTTCCTTGCACAATTCCCCTATCTAATTAAATAGATTTGCTTCCTAATAGCAAATGGTCAAAATGAGTGAGAGTTACAATGATAGTATCATGAATAATGAGATGAATTTCTCTTTATTATAAAATTTCCATTTTTTTCAGTTATGCTACCATTTATGCATCGCTTTGTGCTGTGTACAGTGCTAGCTTCAACGTAACTAGGTAACTTTTTTGTATTTGTTTTTGTGTTGAAAACAGATAAACATCAGCTTTGTAGACAAACTGTGTTCTCTGGTAAACACTATAATAAAGTGTCTCCTAGGAGTTTTCTCTTTGTGCCTTTTTGTAAGATATATTTGCCAGTTGGCCATTTGAAATGTGCACATATACAGTAATCTGAACAGCCCATATTTAAAATATTATCTGAACACTGTAATTGAAGGCATTAGTTTACCTACCTAACTACTTAAAATCCACAAAAGAAAAGTTTATCTCTAAAACGCATTGAAAGGTTTTTTAAAGTAGCTTTCCTTTTCCCTGTAGAAAAGCTATCTGTATTTTATTTCTGTAAACTCAGACCCTATATTGTAAGATCTCTGATGCATGTGACTATACAGGGTCTCAACAGATGTTGGTTTTGGAGACCAGGAAAGCACTCACTCATCAGTCATTTGAGTAGCATGGTTCTCTTACCTAGAAGTGGTTGAATGTTTCATTATGTACCATATGCTAAGTATCATTTTGAGGATTTGCTGTATAAGCTGCTATTTTCATTCCAGTAATAAATTCATGATGAGTTCCTAACAGAGTTCTAGTATTTATGTAATTCAGGTATATGTAACAGATTTTTTTTGGTCATATTTTAATTCCTTTTCAATTTAAAACCTTATAAATGAATCTAATAAATTTTAGTTCAAAAAGATACAAGTAAGACCTTACAAGTTCAATTTTTCTCTTTTTTGTAATTTCTTTGTTAGCAGGAAATGACTCAATTGGGGATAGTCTGGTATTCACAGGAGAAGCCTTAGGAAGTTTGTTGAAAAAAGAAAGTACAGCAGATCCAGACCTCTTGAAATAGTCACTAGAAGTGGACCTCAGGCTTAGTAATTAGCAGGACTTGGTTACTATATAAAACACTTCAGGATAATTATATTCCTCCATGTTCTTAATTTTTTTCCTTTTCATAGGTAGTCAAAAAGAATACAATAATTTAACTGGATTTTGTTTTGGAGAAATAAACTAAAAAGATCTCTTACATGTACACCTCAAATTGTACCAATAAGATAATATTATAAGTCTTTTGGCTACCTATAAAAAGTCCCTGAAATTATTATTTGTCTGTGTATATACTTGTACATAAGACCTTTACCCATATCCCGTTCAGCAAGGCGATTCATTTAGCTAATCCCATTAAAAGACTGCAAACAAGCCTCATATAAGATGGACCACCTATATACTTTTTAGCTTAAATGGTAAAAATTTCCAGGGCTCTGATCTAATGTTCACAAGCACTGAGAGTTACTACATCGCAAATAAGAAAAATAATGAATAACATGTGCAGAAACTGCAGCCAGAATAATATCTGAAAAGCACACTGCACTTGTACGCTCCTAGGTTGCAGCACTAGGACCACCCTCTGTTTGTGGAGCCATGGGGAAGAAAAACAAGCCTTTATGGTGCACAGTAGATATGCAGTTCTTTCTTTCTTTCTTTCTTTCTTTCTTTCTTTCTTTCTTTCTTTTTTCTTTCTTTCTTTCTTCTATTTAGTGGAAAATGTGAAACAAAATTTCGTAGCAAAATAATAGAATAACAATAGTTGATACATTACATGTTGTTATCTTTCAAATAGTTGCTCAGGGTACAAGATATGGACCTAAAAATTTCTCCAATCAATATTAGCACAAACCTTCCTTTTTAATAAACTAAAAGACACTGATCGTATAATTGACTTGCATATTTTTCCTTTTCCATACTGTCCTTTCCCTTTTCACCCATCCAAGTTCCTTTTTCCTTTTGAACAATTTCTTCCCATTTCACAATATCTATTGTACATTTTAGACCTTGTTTACTCTTTCAGTTTCTCACACAAGGAAGACAATATGATGTTTACACGTGTGAATCTGATTTATTTTACTGTAGTTCTTTTCTATAGGGCCTCATCTCTCAAAGAAGAAAAAGTACAAGTGAAAAAGAAGAGAACTCTTAGTACTTGGAAAGTTTAAGTTTTAGATATTCTCAGCTATGGATGTGTGGTCTTTGATAGACACTGGGATTATTGTGGAAATTTTGCAAATACAAAAAGAAGTGTACCAAAGTCAAAGTAAATAAACTGATGGGCAGGGTAGTAACCCTTTTAAAAGGTGGAAACACATCAGTAGAATGGAGTGTATTCTAGAGAAGTTTGAAAATGTAGTTAATGAAATTTAATACATGCTGTTTCTTTTACCTGCAGTGAGCTGTCAAAATGGATGCTTTGAAAATAATACAGGTTGAGTATCCAGTATTTAAAATACTTGAGGCCAGAAATGTTTCAGATTTTGAATTTTTTTTCTTCAGATTTTGGAATGTTTGCTTATGTAATGAGATATCTTTGGGATGGGCCTCAAGTCTAAATGTGAGATTTATTTAAGTTTCACATACACCTTACACAAGTCATGTGAAGTTGCTTTTCTTGGTTTGTTTCTGCAAGATTTTTTGCAGTACTAGAAACTGAACTAAAGAGCCTTGCAAATGTTACACAAGCAGTCTTCCACTGAGCTACATCCCCAGCCCTTTTATTTTGAGACAGGGTCTCACTAAGTTGCCTAAGCTGGCATTGAACTTGCAATCCTCCTCCCTCAGCCTCCTAAGTAGCTGAGAAATGCACAATATTTTTAGTGTACCTGTGTTTTGGCTTTGATGTATCACATGACATCAAGTGTTGAATTTTCCACCTGTGGCATCATGTTGGCATTCAAAAATTTCAGACCTTAGAGCTTTATAGCTTTTGAATTTTCTGATTTTCCTTGCTCAAATTGGAGAAGCTCTTTTTAACTAACTTCAATATGACTAAACTGAATCCCTTAAAGCATTCTTTCTGAGACCTGCTGCCATGTGCTTCTGGGCACCCCCTGCCCAAAGCCTGAATTCTACAAGTGCACCCTTGCACTTTTGATTGCGTGAGTTGTGTTGGAGCTTCCCACCTAGTGCTCATTCTGTTTTTGTGGTGCTTCTTTTTTTTTTTTTTTTTTTTTTGCGGCACCAGGGATTGAACTCACAACCTTGCGCCTACCAGGGCAGGTGCTTAAGGCACTGAGCCAAACTCCCGGCCCTGGTTTTTTTGAGGCAGGGTCGCACTATGTAGCTCAGGCCGGCCTTGCGCTCGCGTTGTAGCCCAAGCGGGCCTCGAACCCACAACGCTCTGCCTACCTCAGCCTCCCGAGTGCTGGGATTAAAGGCGTGCGCCACCACGCCCGGCTTGTGGTGCTTCTTAATCACCATTAATTAAATATTTTGTAAGTCATTGAAGTAATCTAGTGAAAGTTGTTGTTAAAAAAAACCAGTTATGATGGAATGTTAGCTCTTTGTCAGAATAATAAAGAAGGAAAGATTTATTTTGGCTCAGGATTTCAGAGTTTTCAGTACATGGTCTGATGGCTGTTTTGCTATGGCCTGTGGTGAGGCAGAACATCGTGGTGGAAGGGTGTGAAAGAGCAAAGCTGTTCATCTCATGTCAGCCAAGAAGCAAAAAGAGCAAGAGAGCATGAACTGGTGGCTTTCCTGCCTCCAGTTTTGTTACATTCAGATTCCCAACCTATGGGGTGGTGCCACCCATGTGCAGGGTGGGTCCGCTCCCAACAGTTTACTATCCCATATGCCACTCATCTCTGGAAACACTTTCAGATACACACCCCCCAGAAGTGTAATTTTCTAATGTCTGAGGTGTTTCTCAATTCATTCAGGTTGACTGTCAAAATCAGCCATTGTAAATGGTCTAGAAAGATTCGGAGTTTCTAGAAAAATTTGCTGTTGAAATTTGCTGGGTAAGAGAACTGTAAACTGGGCACAAAGAATTATTGCATGCTGGTCTCCACCTTCGTGAAACAAACCATGTATTATTCCTCATAAATCAAGTTTCTCCCACAAAAATACACAGAATTTCAACCAGCAAACTTCTTGCAGAATAAGGTTCTTTGTCCTTCATCACAAGTTTTTACATTCATATTTTGACTTAAATGTTCTATGAATATATATTTTATTTTTGATGACCTCCCATTTAAACCCGTCTTTGTTTAGCAACCAGCTTTTATTGCAAATCCATCAGAAATGAAGACTTCCTCTGTTTCTTCTAAGCCAGTTTATTTTCAGCTTGGTAGTGGCAGCAGATCCCTCGTTAGTAGTATGGTGTACTGTGGGGTATGTTTCTCACTACATCTTCATTTTTTATTTAATAAGCATTGTTCTTGCTAAGGGCACTCCTACTCCTTGCTTTCTGTATCTGAGGTAGATACACTTAGATATACACTTCGATATACAGTGTGAAAATCTTCAGCTACTTTTAATTAGGGTTATTAAAGATTGAGCATCAAGCAGAGAAAGTGATAGCCTGTAATCACTATGAAGAAAGAAAGCAAAGTTTAGTCCAACTCTTCTGATGCTACCTTAAATCACTAATACTAACTTACTATGCAGGTTCAGTTCATGAAGAAAGTACCACCATGTCCAAGCTCCATGGGTTCCATGGTGTGACTTCATAATGTATTTGCATTGTGAGCCTGTGAAAGGGAATTTGATAAATGTTTTCAAATGCTTTTCTCTTTTCCTGTGTATTTCCCATTTGCTTTCTAGAACATGTGTTGGGGAGCATTCTTTCTTGACATTTACTGAATGTCAGTTACAGTCTGTGTTTAAAACACTGGCCTAGTGCCAGTGGAGTTACCAATTTATATTAGCCTAAGAAAAATTAAATAAAATGTGAAAATGAAATGAAAATTGCTTCAAAGAAAAATGGAGGCCAGAAGTGAAATACCCCATTAATGGCCTGTTACTCATTCATTCCCTTGCTGAGTTCACAGTTGTGTCATTTTGTACCATTGCCAGACTCTGAAAGGAAATCCAAAGAAAAAATTAAAAATAATTCTTTCATATAGCAGCCATTTATTGAGTACATCCTCTGAATCAGACACTAAGAATACAAAGAGGAGCCTGGTTGGATCTGCAAGCAGCTCACAGGCTCACTCAGTGGTTCTGCAACTTGAAATAAAAGCCAGAGCTGCTCTGGCTCATTCCATTGGTACAGAGACTGGGGCCTACTTAAAGGCACTCATTTGCACAGAGTATCCTCTGCTAGGAATTTTTCCTACACAAATAATCAGGAAAAGTGTGCAAAGATGTATCGATTCTTTCAGAGTAATTGTCTTTCTCTTAAAATAGAATAATAACTGATTTGCCACATGTTCCAGCAGATGTTGAATAGACACCTGTGTCACTTAACATTGATAAGGAATTTAGCACTGGGATATCTTTTCTTGTCCAGTAACGCTGTGTATGTCAATTGTTTCTTATTGTTTAGTTACTGTCTTAATAGTTGACTGAACTAATTCATTGTGTAACTTCCTGTCTTTATAATTTCCAGTACAGCATAGATAATATGTTAATTGCATGGATGTGTTCTGTCTTAGAATTTGTCTGTCACTGTTTTGGAATTTATTTCTTAAGTAACTTCTAAAAGTCTGTGAAAATTTCCCAAATATAGTACTAACTATGATTTTAGTGTTGATACTGATGTCTTTCATTCCTGATCCACATTTATATAAAACGTTGCTTGATGGCTACATGAGTATTAGTCAGTGGCTTTGAAAGAAAGTAAAGCACTGTCACCATGGTGACTGAGAACAGGTTGAAAGGTTAGGCAACTCCCTACCATTAACTTAAAAAGTGTTTTAAGTTTTTTTAAGGATATACTACATTTTCTAAAACCAGCTTTCAAGAGCTCAGAACTTTTACTTTCCAGTTACTGTGTAGTAATTTACTTAGTATTTTGACTAGCCTGCAGTAGCTTTTTTGACCTTCTATTTATTCACAATGAGGAATTATTTGATGTTATTTGTTGGGAAGTAATGGTATCTCTGAACACAGATGTTATTTTTTAACTAATGTGAACCAAACTTTCTAGTAAGCTAGTTTTAGTATTGTATCTTTTAGCCATTAGCTCCTAAAGCTTTATTTCCTTAAAATGGCAACCAGGTTGATAGAACTAAACATTTTTAAACTTAAAACTCTCTCATAATGGTTCTTCATTCATTAGGAATGAGTTACTCATATGCATCTTTTGGATTTTTTTTATCCTTCAAAACAATGGTATTTCTCTTTTCAGAAGCCAGAGGTAATTGATAATCTGTTCTAATTTTTAAGGGTTTCTCCTCTACAAAAGTCTGAGGTTGTTGAGATGGTTAAGAAGCAAGTCAAAGTCATAACACTTGCGATTGGTGATGGAGCAAACGATGTCAGCATGATCCAGACAGCCCACGTGGGTGTTGGGATAAGTGGCAATGAAGGCTTGCAAGCAGCTAATTCTTCTGATTATTCCATAGCTCAGGTAAAGTGTCATTGCTGCAGAATGTCCTGTGCTTTTCAGTTAGCCAACACTGTGAAAAGGAAAATACTAATTTTTTTTTCACTCTTCTTTTAGTTCAAGTATTTGAAGAATTTATTGATGGTTCATGGTGCCTGGAACTATAACAGAGTCTCTAAGTGCATCCTGTACTGCTTCTACAAGAATATAGTCCTTTATATTATTGAGGTAACAGATAAAGTTTAAAATCCTTGGCACTTGCATACATATGTAAAGAAATTTTTTATGTAGATATTTTCTCACTGTTTGCATTAATATTTCATTTACTCAGTTTTTATAACTTCTAAGCATATTAAAACAAAATGTTGCCAGGCATGGAGAATAATTAATGTTTAAATTCTGGCTAAAAATGTTATATTGTTTTGGTAAAATATTAGAATTGCTAATGAAATGTTTCATTTTTAAAAGACTGCAAACTATAATTTATAAAACTCAAAAACACAAAATAATATATTGTTGAAGGGTGATGGACATATGGAAATCTATATTTAAAAAGAAAAGTAATGATCTCCAGCAACACAAAAAATAAAAAGTGTATGTCAATATCAAGAGAAAAGAAGAAAAGTAAAGGGATGATAAACATAAAACCAAGGATAAGTGCCCTAATTCTGGGGGAGACTGGAATAAAACCAGAAGAGTAGGTAGTAACTTTGCTAGAATTGGTTGTCTGGTAGTTATGTTTCAAAACCTAGATCTGTGTTGCATACAGGTATCCCTTCCTATTCAGAATTGTTTTGATTTCTGAGTTTAGTAAGAAACAACAATGTAGTTAATAAGAAATTTGTCCAAAATTATCAGAATATTTAATTCTTGCGTCTAGGAAGTGATTTCTATGATCTTATTCATGTGTGAAATACAGCATCATTTTAAAAATGCAAATCAAGTAGGAGTACCACTTCTTAAAAAGATACATTTTGTTCTACAAGTATTTTGGCAGCACCTACTAGATGCCAGGCACCAGGATTAGTGTAGCAGCTACAAAGTAAATCCAGCTCGGTTCCTGTCCTCCAGGAACTTGCCAATTACAGAAGACATGCATGTAATTTTCAATTTTCTGGAAGCCACATTAGCAAAACTAATGCTAAAATTAATACCTGGGTTGATTTTTAGTACCCTATTTTATTAACCTAGAATATTCAAAACATTATCATCTTCAACATGTAATGACTGTAAGAAAAATATTTTTTTGTATTCTGAGTGTTTGGAATCTGATGTGCTCTTGACGTTTGCAGCACCTATTGGACAAGGGACAAGTAGGTTAGAGCTCTGCATAGCCAGTGGCTACCATGCTGGACAGCATAGCATTAGTGCATTGAAAGTGAAAGTTATCTGCTTTTATTTAACACTGAGCCATTCGATCAGCAGCATTGGGTGTTTGTCATAAAGAAACCTGAGGTGTTACAAGTTTTCTGTTCCTCTTGCATCTCGGCAGAGCATGGCAAGGGGCTCCAGTAGCTTGTCAAGAAAATGCTCCATCTTCCAGTCCTGCAGGCACCCACCCACACTCTCGTAAATCTGAGGGCTCCCCTACACGTTTGTCTGTGCCACTTTGCCCTCTATTCTGTTGGCTCTTTCTACACATCTATCAGAAAAAACATGACCGAGCCATTTGCTGTATGGAAATAAGATCCCATATTTTAGACCAGAGAAGGAACACTGTAAACAAATAAATTAGTAGATTACACATCTACCATGCTCACTGGGGACTCCTGTAAGTTTGACTTAGCTGTTCTTTGTACCTCTACCAAATTGCTGATCTCCTTATTAAAGTGTTGACTAAGCATAATTCCTAATTTACACGGAAACATAAAAAAGACACTTTATGAACTTATCGCTCATTACTGATAGATTTGGTGTGAGAAAAAAATCTGTTTTAAAGGCAAAATACACTTCCAAAATAGTTTGAATAAAAAAATTCTGTTGATATCCAAATTTCTGATTTTTTCAAAATAATTATTTTTCATTGCCATTTGCTATTTAATTTTTTCATTTTTTAAATTTAATTTGATGTAATTTGTGTGTGTTTCTTTTTTTTTTTTTTTTTTTTTTTTTTTTTTTTTTTTTTTTTTTTTTTTTTTTTTTTTTTTTTTTTTTTTTTTTTTTTTTTTTTTTTTTTTTTTTTTTTTTTTTTTTTTTTTTTTTTTTTTTTTTTGTACCCAGGATCAAACTCACACCCTTACGCTTGCCAGGCAGGCACTTATGCCACTGGGCTGATCCCCGGCCCCCATCCACTATTTATGTGACTTTTCTAATGATATGTTCTTCTCATCCCAAAACACATTTAAAACAATGGTATACTGTTTATTTAACAAACTTTTGAAGACTTTAAGCCCAGAGTTTAAAGTCATTGCCACAAATAAATGTACTTATAAAAATTTAATTTTTTAAAGTGATGCAAGTCTAGACTTTAAATCTAGATTGAGAAGTGCTTTTTTAAATCTGGATTAATTATCAGCAATGAAATGAGTAAAATTTATGTACTAATGAGAAAAATAAAATATATTAAACTGAGTAAAAAGTAAGCATGCACACTATTTCAAACCCAGAATTATGTACTTCGTGGTACATAATTTTATTTGGCTTTTAATTTCAAACCTCTTCATGAGATATTTAACACTGATCATATTCTTTACACATTGAAAAGGAAGTGAGTTCTAAACTTTACTAGAAAATCTCATTTTTATTTTTCTTTTAGCGCTTTATGGAACTCATTTTGAATATAATTCAACTGTCTTGGAAATGAATTGAACTTTTAAATCAATTCCCAGATACCCAACTTTTGCCAGCTAAAACAAGTTCTGCAGATGTTAATGGCTCATGTCAATACTGTGAATGAATAGACAGAAAACACATCGCTGAATGTCTCTAGTGAGGACAACTGCCAGTCTCCAGTCTGTCCTTTCAGTTTTTTGTGCTGATCAAGCGTGGGAGCAGAGAACTCATTGACTATTTGTAAGCTGCTGTTTAATATGCAGAAATGCTCCATCAGGAAAGTGTCTGTGAAGCTTTAACTGCCACGCCTCTGCGGGGAGATGGAATTTAGAAAATAATACCAGGAGCAGCGGGTCTAAAGTTTCTTCGCTAATAAAGAAATAGTGTTGAACACTGGGTTTTATAGATTATCTGCAAAACTGCTTTCCCATCATTGTATTGCCAGGAGTATCACTGTCTAGCCCTTCATTACCATAAAGTACAGGCCCACAAATAAATACAGACTTAGCAGGTGGGGGTGCGAAGGTCTTATAGAAGCTGGCTGGCAGCAGTTCTAGGTGTTTGTTTAAATTACTGGCTCTTTCTAAAACGATTCTTTTATTTCTCTGAAACATCTGACTACTTCCTAGCAAAATAAGACTTTTTTTTTTCAATGACCATTGCATCCAAGACTCTCAAACAATGTAGTGGTTCTAATTTCCAGAAGCTTTAAGTCAATAAAGTAATACTTTCCCAGGAAATTATGCTAGGAGATGAATTTTCTGTGAATTTAAATAATATATACACCTCCCTAGAAGGGCTGATGTTTTCTTTCTTTATCCATGGCTTTGAGTCAAAGGAGGGACTTTTATGTGTTTATGGTAAATTAGGTGTTGTCTTATTTAGCATGGAATATGTTCCTAATATATCATTTAACCACCAATCTCAAACTAAACAGAAATCAACCTTCTAGTGAACTACTTCACACCGAAAGATCTTCTCTCTCTCCTTTAAAATTAGTAAACTTGAATGCCAAAATATTCGTATGAAGATGTAGGGCTTTGTATTGAAAAGTTGTATCAAGTCATTTCTTTCTCATTTTAAAAAAATAAAATACAAATTTTTAAAATGCAGAGAGTAAATTTCTAAAAACATATTCACCTACCTTCCAAGTAGGATGTGTGTTAGCTTGATACTTAAAATTTTTCTAGCATAAAGCAGTTAATTTATGCGTTTTAAAACATACTTCAACTCATACATGTGTACTTGCAATTTATTTTGAATTTGAAACTTTCTATATGTATTCGTTGATTTGAGGTAAGGTCTTAAATTTAAAGTGCCTTTGAATCAGCACCAAGTGTTACCTACAATCCAGGCTGGGGTCATAACTCAGAGTTAGAGCATTTGTCTAGCATGTATGAGGCCCTGGGTTTGATTCCAAGCACTGAAAACAACACAAAAATAAAAACAAATCAAGTGTTATGTACAAAGAAGTTAAGGGACCATTCCCATTTGTAAATGCTTATGCATATACAATATTTTTTATGTATTTGTGATACATAATAGATATGTTTATCAAGGGATGTTGATATATATATATCACATCTTAAACCTTTTTATTTCCCCATACACAGATTTATTAACATAAACTTATATAATGTGAATGACTGCAAATGCACTTGGGACTGTAACCTTCGAGCCAGATCATTTCCATAAAGCAAATTTGATAAGCAGAGAACCTCAGCTATCTTCAGACCAACAAAGATTGGACTGTACTTTTGTAGACTAGAAAGACCATAATTTAGAAATTGTGTTTTAAAATTGTGTAAATTTCCATCATACCCAAGAAATCTGAAAGAGGAGCTTAGAATGTATTACTACGTCACAGTTGCCATTAAGAAAATATAACCATTACCTGAAATATCACAAATACGTGTTTCCATATTTGTCGACATCTCAAAATGTCTAACACTTCAAAAACACCACATGCAAAAACACAGTAAAGTCTATTTTATCTTCTTGTGTATACTCACATGGAAAAATAGGCTTAATTCCAATGAAGGTTAAAAAAAAAAATTCTTTTAAAGTTTACATGCACGAACGATCCGGCTCATTGTTTAGGACAAGTGTTCAAAAAAACTTTTTAAAACGTTTAGCAAACCAAATAAGAATTTCAAATTTGACTTGGATTTCTGTTTTTGTTATCATTAATGTGTGTTACAACTCTTAACCCAATTTGGACTTATTTTTCATGTGTTACCACTGCTTTGTTTTCTTTTCCATCTCATAAAGCAGACATTCATTTTTATACATGTTCAGTTGTTCCCTTCCACTATAGAAAAAAAGGAGAACAGTGTAGGTGCAGAACCTGTTCATGGAGAGGCCAGTCTGGGTACATATTGATAAATGGTGAATTTGTAGCAGTTCATGCTTCCATAATGAGGTTAAATGAAACGTGAAGTGTAGCAAAAGTCCCTTCCACTCTGATTCAAAAATTCACTGGAGCCACATGTCAAGACTGCTTTCCTCTAACAGTTTTGCTTTGTTACGTTGTGTGTTTGTGTTTGTGTTTATGTAATCTCATTGCTGGACCAGCCTTTTTACTCTTCTAGTTCAACTTGATTTTTAATTATAGATTAGGTCTGCTCTTGAAAACAATAAGATAGGTATTATTGACTAATTACCACTTTACTGTATGTTTTACACATGTTGGAAATAAACTTCTCTATAGTACCCCTTAATTTTGTTTCTCATATTAAGGTTTCTGTAAAATATATGAGGACATTATGCTCTTAGAATGGTTTAGGTTTAAAATATTTTAATATATGATTTTATATTTATTGTGATGACAGTAATTGTCAAGAAGTGTTAAAAAATTGCAAACATTGACTCCTTAAATCTACTTTAAAAATTTAATTCTAATTTAAAAATTCTTCCTAAGGGAAAACAGATGTGTCAAGATTCAGTTTAGAATCATTTTTAAAAGCAAAACTAAGCAAGCTAGCACCCTAAAAGAGTTGCATCCAATCTGTAGAGGTTAGCAATATCTGATGGGATATGTAACATTTTAAACCTCATGTAATAACTTAAGAAAATGCATATTTTGTATTTTGGAGGAGGAAGAGCAGCATGTGACACTATACTATAGGTTTCAAGATAATTTGTGAATGTATCTTAACAAACAGAAGAAATTAATGATTCTAAATTATTTTCTAAATTAACAGGTGTTACTTCTACAATTTAAAAAAAGATCTTTAATACATTCTGACATATTTCAAAAGGGAATTAAAGCTGTAAAAATTCAATGCTGAGTAAATATATTCTCTTGTAGAAGCAAAATTTACCTAGTTTTTAAATTAATAGTTTCTTAGTCATATATTTCTTTTTTAACTAACGAGTGGGACCAATTCTGACTTAAATAGAAAATACCTTATGGAAGCATTCCTTTAAATTCAAGCAAGTAAAGAAATGGCATTTTCAAGAGAAAACTGAAAATGACATGTCACTGTATTAGTTGAATATAAAACGAATTCTAAGCAATGCAGTGATATTTTTGTTCTAATTTAGGGGCTTGGGATTATTTTTTTCCTAGATCTGGTTTGCCTTTGTTAATGGCTTTTCTGGACAGATCCTCTTTGAAAGATGGTGTATAGGTCTTTATAATGTGGTAAGTTTAACACATTTGATAATTCCTGTTTTATTTTAATACTCTGTTGTAAAGATTTACCCTGAATTTGGCTACTTGGTATAATGATCAGCTTATCACTTTAGATGTTTACAGCAATGCCTCCCTTAACTCTTGGAATATTTGAGAGATCATGCAGAAAAGAGAATATGTTGAAGTACCCCGAATTGTACAAAACATCTCAGAACGCTCTGGACTTCAACACCAAGGTAGGAGCTGGTGTCTGGGTGCATGATCAGTGGGGTGCTTTCTTGCTTCAGCTACAAAGCCAGAGAGATGCCAGCCTAAAACAGCTCGAGCATATGCACTATGGCAAGTGCTACTTCCAAAGGTTCTGATAGAGACAGAGAAGGTTTCTTGCTAGTTTGGTTTGGTTTTATTGTGTTGCAAAATTAAAATGAAATCACTCTTTATTGGGGCTCCCAGGCACCAGTAAGCTGATCTAGCAGACTGAAGTCATTGTCCTTCTGGTCCTGTGGCTTTCTGTCTGCAACGCTATGGGAAAAGCTCACTTCACAGAGTCAAGTAATCCGGTACTGACTCCAGGTGGCCTTCCGTGTGTAGGGGGTGAGAGTTGCTAACTTTCTGTTTGTGAAATAACTGTCTTCATTAGAATTTTAGGTTTTTTTGTATCATGCATTACAGTTATAGTCTTTGGGGAATAATTCATTGATTAATTATAGTGCTCAGTATTTCCAAGCCTTAAAATTAAAAACACAAGATAAAATATCCAAAATTTATTTAAAATCTCACTTAAAGTTTGTAGTCTACATAAGAAGTCATAGGCTTTTGTCATCTCTTGTGACCCCTGGTAATGTATTCTTTCCAAAAACAGCAACAAAAAAAATCTCATTTTGTGCATAGTTCACTTCCCTCCAAGTATGCATTCTAAAATGTTTCCACTATTGTTAATAATTCATATATCTGTTTAGAGTGAGTGGGGGTGTTAAATTATAGCAATCAAAGTGGTGTCATTTGGAATCTCTAACATTTGTGCATTTTATTAATGTTATAAAAGCCACAAATACAATACACTCTCACAGAATTGTTTCCATTTAGTATAGTGCCTGTTCACTAGCCTTAACTAATAATTAGATGTAACTTTAATTCAGTATGTTGAGCTGGGGACAGTTAAGATAGGCTATTTTTATTGTTTCTTAATTCAAGAAGCTCTCCGATGCTATTCTCAGTATACAGTACTTAAAATAAAACAGGTGTCTTGGTGCCTCTAACTTCACCACCATAAATGATAGTGTTAAGTTTATAGCTAAAAGGTTGTATTCTGAGACTCAGCGTTCATGAGCACACCATGCGTGAACATCCAGCTCTGCACGTGCATACTATTTGATGGCTTTCTTTTAAATAAGTGTACTTGGTTAATTAAAATAACATATGGAGGCACCCTTTAACTTGTAGCAGTGGCTATGAAAAATATTTCTGGGGGTTTCTTTTAAAACTGTTGCCATTTATAATATATAATGTCTAACATTCATTTTTAATGTTTTACTTTTGAATTTTAAAAATGTATCTATCATGCATAAGTTGTATTAAATTCTACCACATTGCTATAATGTTTCTATAATCCATGGTGGGCATTTTTAAAGGATGGAAAGCTACAGTTGGGGCAGATACAATGGACATTTGCTCTCATTTCCCTGAAAAAGTGATCTGAGAGTTAGGAAAGTCCCAGGCCTACAGGTACACTAAATAGTTCTCACCAGTCTGGCAGTTGTATCCACATCAGCTGCAGGTCCCAGTCGCCCTCAGTTCAGGTTTGGTGGTGTTATCTCAGGAGCTAACTCCCCAGTCACAAACTTGGGCATGTCACTCTTGCTTAAAAACTTAAATTGCTCGTCAGGATTAGCCAGTCATGCTTGCAAAGCTATGTCATTTACACTCTTTGTACGTAACAATGTGGACATAGTTTTGTGTGTCCAGAGAAAAGGTATAGCACGTAGTAGTTTTAATATAGGTGTATTGTTTCCTGTATCTTTTGCTGTTGAAAAAGTATTTCACTATCTGTAAAACATAGGCATCAGAGCAACTCAAGTAGGTTATCCAACTTCCATATCTATTTGAATATGTATAGTCTATATTTACATGTTGCCAGCCACTTTGTATAAGGGTGAATATTTCTAATGATTTTAGTGAGAATTCTTTACATAAGTCCTTTGTACATGTTTTAAAATTCAGGGACAAATGGCTACAAAATGCATAGTTGTATACACACTGGTTGCTGTGGGTCCCAAGTGTAGAAGCATTGTTGCCTTGAATGATGATGCTTACGTTTGTTATGGTAAAAAGGGTCGGAGGTTCTGAGGTCGTGACAGGGGTTAAAGGATTAGCATGTGACAATAAGTATCAGTCAGGAAAATGGAAAAGTAGAACTAATTTTTCTTGCACCCACCTGTGCTTTCTGTCAAATAAAAACGTGTGGTAATGACATAGTGAGGAGAAGCGACAAAGGTTAATGAGTAACACAAGTTCAAATGTGTAATGTATTGGAGCGTAAATTGGATCATACAATCCAGGGTGGCTGGATGAACTAACAAAGGAGATCGAGATCACAGTGGAAAATTTTGGGAGGCAGGCAACTTAATTTCTGTTGTTTGAACAGCTTAAAACTATTAATACGTGCCAATTTTATTTAGCATAGATTTTGTTCGCGAGAAGCACTTTTAAATGACAAAACTACAGCTGTTCAGAGGGCCATAAGAATTCCAAACAGTTTTTCTATAACTTAATCTTTCATGTTCATTTTAAAGAGTACCAGTGAGACTTGCTCTCGTTCCTAAAATACAACAGACATAAGAAAGCAAAAACTACTAAATGATGTTATAATTATATGGAACTTGGTACTGACAGATGTTTAAATTTTGTGGGAAATATTTAATAAATTCAATCAATACCTTAACGATTACACAATTGAAATGTTACAACATTTTAGTTTTAATACAGTGTGTGTATATATGTTTCTATAGCAAGAAGAAGAAACAGCATTATAACTTGTTACCATTGAAAAGTTCACACTTGTATTGCATTGGAGAAAGAGAAAGGGATTCCTCCAAATTACAATCCTTTTAAAAGCCTGTGCTGGAATTATGAAAATTGCCCCACAAAATCTGCATTTATTGTTACTTTTATTTTGGGGGGAAGATTAAAACTTAGGCTTCTTGGTTTTTTAAAAAGTTGGAAAAATTTCAAGTGAAGCTGAAAAAACATTTTGAGAAACATAAAAATAAATAAATGACCCATGAAAGCCTAAGAGGCAGAAAGTGTCTGTCAGTTCTATTAATTCACAGTGGTGGCCTGACAGAAACACATTTTGTGAATCTAGCTCATAGATAAAAAGGAAGGTCAGAGTTCACAGAGCTAGTTTATCGCAAATGGTTCTCATGGATTTTTGTTTTCCCTCAGGTTTTCTGGGTTCATTGTTTAAATGGCCTCTTCCACTCAGTTATTCTGTTTTGGTTTCCACTAAAAGCCCTTCAGTATGGTAAGTAGGAAGGATATGAATGCTAAGAGATGACTTTTTACTTTTTTACAAAAGTAACTCCTTGTCAATATATGTTAAAAAAAAAAAAAAAGTATAGCCGTGTTTCATTTTATATTTTCCTTAACCCAAAATGCACACATCCAAAAAGTATACACACTTTAAAGAATTTTATTATTCCTTTGGGAACCAAGTGATTTAATATATGCAAAGTCTTTTTTCTTTACTTCTCATGTTTTCCAGACTTGCTGTGAGTTAAGTTTTAGGGCTTTTTTCATCTGTTGACATGTAGTTTGAAGACAATGGTGCTAATATTTTATGTGGTCGATTTTTTATACCTACAAGGGTTGTATCAAGCACTTTAGACTGCACCTAATCAGACATGCTAATATTTTCAAGTGGACTTGAGATGCAGTTTTTTAATGTTTTTATGTTCATGTTGGAGTATAAGCATTGTCTCTGTTCATTTTCAAGGGGGGGAATTTTATTGTCCATTTTGAGAGATAGGGCCATAGTGTATTTCCTATGCACATAAAAATGATTAACTAGCTGCTTAGGAAGGATCCCCAGGATACATGAGCTGGTACTTCTGTGTCCTGCAGCAGACCATGCCCCTGAGATGCTGGGGAAGACAGCCACCCTTTGGTGTACAACCACAGTAATCACAGAAAGGACACACACTGCCCCCAGGAGTTGTCAGTCCTTAAGCCCAGGCCACAGTACTGTGTGTGAGTTCATGGTTACCAGCAGAAGAGCAAGCTGCCTGTTCTTGCCACCGACAACCCATAGCCACAGGACCCTTGTAAATTATCAGAAAGCAAACAGGCAGCCCATCTCTGGAAATTTACAAGGCTTACCATGTTCCGAACCCTCCACCTCCAGCCCATTGCTCCGGGGTGGATTAGCAGGAGCATGCAGTGGGATGAGTATGAAAAGAAGGCAGTGGGTTTATGTGCTAGCAGAGACTGGGATCTGCTTTCTTTATCAAGTGCTCAGTAAACTACAGCAGTAAATAATGTCAGTTTTTAGGCCATAGGAGTGAGTTTGTTTGTTGGTTTGGGGAATCTAATTCATATACCATAAACGTCACCGTAAGTTTTAGTATATTCATAGAATTATGCAAATGTCACCATCATCTAATGTCAGAATATTTTCATCACCCAATTGAAAAACCTCATAGCCATTGGCATTCTCTCTGTTTTGCCCCACCCTTTCTGCAGCCCCTGAAAATTGCTAATCTTTATGTTTCCATGGAGTGGCCTATTCTGGACATTCATGAGTGGAATTATATATATACATTGCCGTATCCATGTTGTAACATGAATCAGTACTTCATTCTTTTTTATGATTGAATAATATTTCATTCTGTTAGCTATACTGTGTTGTGTCTGTTAATCCGTTGATGGGCATTTGGTTTATTTCCACTCTTTGGACCAATGGGATATTGAAATCCAGGATACAATTCAGGATGGCCTGACCTTAAACAAGTTCTCTAAGACATGTCCAATATATTAAAGTACTATTTCAACATTCTAAACTAGAAGGACGTTTAATACCAAAAGTTGTATTCCAAGTAGCATATAATGCATCTTAGCAATGACAGGGGTAGAAAGGAATTCCCAAGTCATTTCATCTTTTGGAGAGTAGATCCTAGATCACCCAGTGAGTTTTGCTCGGAAATAGCCAGAACCATCCAGCTGTAGCCCAAGCCCATTCCAGTCTGTGGGCACTTGCTTTTTGTCCTCAAGGGATGAATGACTTCTAGCCTAAACTTGTTTTACCATTCTAACATAGAGGAGTTTGAATAACTATTTTGCCTTGCTTTTCATTTTTAAGTAAGGAGAAGTTCATGGGATTGTTTTGTTTATCAATTTTTTTAAAAGGATCTGGGAGGAGCCGGGCGTGGTGGCGCACGCCTTTAATCCCAGCACTCGGGAGGCTGAGGTAGGCGGAGCATTGTGGGTTCTAGGCTGGCTTGGGCTACAACGCGAGCACAAGGCCGGCCTGAGCTACGTAGTGCGACCCTGCCTCAAAAAAAAACCCGGGCCGGGAGTTTGGCTCAGTGCCTTAAGTGTCTGCCCTGGCAGGCGAGAGGTTGTAAGTTCAATCCCCGGTGCCGCAAAAAAAAAAAAAAAAAAAAAGGATCTGGGAGGAAGAGAAATATAAATATGCAGTATATTATAAAACCCTTTGTTCCCTTGCCTCAGTATTTCTTAAAGAGTAGTCTCTTGGACCTTGGAGATACCTAACACCTTAAAGTTGGTACAAACTGCTGATGCAAAAGCAGTGGTTGATGCCTTAGCACAGGCAATGATAGACCTGTGCTAGAAGTTGTTATATTCTTTTCCCAAATTCACCCCGGTAGATTTAACAGTGTCCTGGAAGAAAGAATTAGCCAATGCTTTTATTAAATTTTGACCCTTAGTTTGACCTTGAACTCACTTTATAGCCCAAGCTGGCCTCCACCTTGCAGTGATCCTCCTGCCTCAGCCTCCCAAGTACTGGGATTACAGGCATATACCACCATACCTGGCCTCTAAGTCTGTATCATAATAATATTCTATTTGACAAAGTAGGAAGGACAGCAAAAGCACCTCTGCTGCATACCAAAATGCAAGTAGTGCCCATGAGTTCTTCTGGGTATGGGCTGAGCCAGCTGTAGAGTTTTACATAGATAAAGATCCATGCAGAGTAAAACAGTAGGTTGTAGTGCAGAAAGTTCACTGATGTCATTTAGGATTCTATACTGGTAACTAATCTTTAAAGAAATCCCCCTTCCAGGTTTGTTTTGTTTTGTTTTGTTTTGGTACCAGGGACTGAACTCACAACCTTACACTTGCCAGGCAGGTGCTTGTGCCGCTGACCCCCTCCAGCTTTTTAAGAAACTACTTACTGAGTTTTGAGGTATGTCAAAGAATATCCACAAATACTGGAAATGGTTATTAAAATACTCCCCTACTCTTTATTACTCCATGCATATCTCCATGATGCTGAATTTCTCTATTTTACTCAAAACAACAGAAGAGAATCCAGCTGTCTTCTATTAAACCAGACATTAAACAAAAGAAAAATGTAAAGCGATGCCAATGTTCTCACATTTTTTTTGTTGTTGTTGTTTAGGATATCAGCTATTTTTCGTAAAACTCTGTTTATGTTACCATGTATTGACTTTACTACTGTTATTTTTAGGTAAAACAAGACTTTTTAATGTTGTTTTTATTTCTAATTTGGTCAGTGTTGATAGCTAGAAGCCATATAACCAAAAGCTTTTTAGTGTCCTCAGTAGTTTTTTCTTAGTATAAGAGGGTGCAGAGACCAGAAAGGAAGGGACGTGGTTTGCCTGAATCATCCCAGCACTGCCCTGCCGTGCAGATGCCACGCTTGGTGCCGTGCATGTGTCCTCATGTGAACCTTGGGTCCCCCCTGGTTAGGGAGTCCTGTTCTGTCCTTTAGGTAAAGGAACTGAGTTCCCTAGAGGTTGAACATCAAACACTCCGAGAGAACACAGTGAAAGAAGGAAGCCTCCCCTGGACACATACGAGCTCCACTCGCCCAGTTTCCTTCCATGCTGTACTCAGACGTATTTTCTCTTCATACTAGACTTTAAGTAAATACTGTTGAATATACATAAATAAAACAATGTGTTACATATACCATAGATCTTAGAGTTTTCAGTGGTGCAGATGATTTAGTTTTTTCATTCAATGTTTTTATCAATTTTTTTTTTTTTTGTTAGCTACCACTTCCTTCATCCAAAGCCACATTTCTTAGTCATTGTTGGCAAAATAAAACACTTTAAAATATGCCCCTAAATTCAGCCAGACCCTCAAAGACCTGTGAGTTGCTTTTATGAATCCCTTTTGGGTCGATGCCAGCAGCTTTTTGAGAGACAACAAGGAGGTTTCCACAACCCTCATCCATATTGTTAGCAATGTGCCTTTTCAGGGTGCAGAATCCCGGTAAGGTCTTAATGCCCATGGCTCTAAGCTTTCCATGAATCATTACATTTATTGATTTCATTTATTTATCTGTATCATGTGAACTCCAAGAATCGGTTCCAAGTCAGTTTTCTTCTTCATCTTGGCTCTCTTCTTTGCACACAGGTACTGTATTTGGAAATGGGAAAACCTCTGATTACCTGCTGCTGGGGAACTTTGTTTACACTGTGAGTGCTGGGCTTTTGTGCATTTGCATTTAAAACCAAACCCTCTTATCTTTCTCATTTTATGTTCAAATTTAAATGTGTGCATTTCCAGTACAAAAACAAATGTCTTTTAAAATGAAGTAAGATAGTTTGACTGTTAAAAAATTATGTATAAGTCTTTAAAATGACAGACTCAATGATTTTAAAGGACTTTCTTACTTTTACTTTCAGTATTCCTTCTGTCTTACTGCTGTTTTCCCTGGTTTTTTTCCTTCTTTTTTCCTTCTCTTCCAGTTTACTGTTGTTAATATTTTTTGCTTTTCTGAATTTGTAGCAAATATTTTCAAACCATTCTTGGGTGCGCATCCGGTAATTATTCTACCAGCTCATGGTAACTAGAACCAGACAGATCTCCGGGCTGTTTGCATTTACATAGGGACCCACTGTGTGTCAGTCCCTAACACCAAGCATTAGGGGAAATATACAGATGAATCTTGAGTTCTCCTCACTGCCATTGAAGTTCTAAAAAATAATTTTAAATCATTTTTCCCTTAAAAAGTCAAAAGCACTACTGAACACAAATGCCAGAGGTCACAAAATTGGTGTCTCGTAAGAATATCCCAACTTTTCACTCCAAATTCTCCAACCCATGCTCTGTTCTCTTGTGTGCCTCTCTCCACGGCCTCTGTACAGGGGAAATGTGTCATCCCAAATACCAGGTGGCTGTTAGCACAGCTTACTCAGCTGATAGAAAAACAGCCTTATGGTGTTTAACTCAAATGGGGACCAAGAGTGTAGCTCAGTGGTAAAGCACATCTTAGGATGCACAAGGTGCTGAGTTCAATCCCAGCAGCCAGGTGTGTGTGTACATTCTTGTGTGGATGTATCCGTGTATATGTGTTTAAATAAGTAAATGGTAGGGAATTAAAATCATTCAGTAACAGAAGGATTAAGATTTTGACCAAAGTAAGGCCTTTCACTTTGACAACAACCCACTGAAGTTGTAAAAGGAAAGCTAGAACATGTTTGAGGGTCTAGTGGTTTGTTGTCTTACAACATAAATGTAGAAACTGAAATAAGGAAATACTTAACTAGAAACCTAGCATAGCTAGAAATTAATCAGACTATATATCACAGATGTGTCGTAGGGGCATTTTAAAGTGCTCAGGTCTCAGGGGTGTGTTTTTCTTTAATTTTATGTCAAACTCTATCTTATTTTAGAACTTTTTATATAGCCTAAGTTAATTAACATTACATTTTAGTAAGACTTTATGTCTACAGATACTAATCCTAAATTGCCACTTAGGAATCCTGCTGAGAGCCCAAGTGCCTCACTTTAACCTAACTTAATGACCCACTGGGTAGGGCAGTAATCACGCCGTGCCGCACCTGAGCAGCTCTGACTGACCACTTTATGCTGTAGCCCACAGTTCCTTCATCTGTCTTTACTTGCTGGACATACAAAGCAAGCAACAAATAATGTAGCCCCCAAGTTTAACTCAAAACTCTCTGTCCTTTATAAATCTCACTCTTAGTCACTTGATAAACTGTCACATTTATGAAACAAAGTAACATTTCTCCTCTCTGTTTTAGTTCGTAGTAATAACTGTGTGCTTGAAAGCTGGATTGGAGACATCATACTGGACATGGGTAAGTATTTCTCTAGTCACAACCGAGAACTGTCGGATTTGCTCCAAGTTTTGGCTTATTTTTATTCAAACTTGATGTGTTTCTTTGTGCTAGTCTGAAGGTTAATTATGAGTCAGTGGGGGTGGAAGGAGGAAAACTAGGGATTGTAATATGGAAACACTGAGTTAATCAAACTTAAATTTATCATCACAAGATTCTTTCATATTGCAAGTATCCCAGGAAATGGGGAGACTTTCAAACTTACATGCCTATGCAGTGTTTCAGAGAAGTGTTGCAAGACTACCATGTTGTAGAAAACCTATTAGAAAATAATTCTGAAAACTAGTAATATTGATGAAAATGCTGTCCTCAGACATTTATCCATACCAGCTGAAACAAATTCCATTTTTAACACATTAGTTTTACAGTATATCCATATCCAGGTGGAGAGACTCAGTAAGCAAAAAATTAAAGTTCTTTGCTCCAGGGAAATATTGGCACAAGCAATTTGGATTTGACAGTCATTGGCCAACAGGTAATATTCTCAGAAGAATCTAACGTTTTCAGTGAGAGCATGCGGAGCAAAAATAAAAGAGACTTAAACATGGTAACAGACTTTTTAAAAATAATAAAAGAATAAATACAAGAAGAAAACCACCAAGGGAGATAGCAGTTAGTTCTAAATTCCAGTGTGATAAACTCATAACCGTGGTGCAACAGCTTGGCATTTAATGTAAGACCCAGTAAAATGATCACACATATGCAATTATGTCAGATTTACTATGAGTGTGATAAAAAATTAGTAAAGGAATCTGTGAAGGTTTTTCCATTAATATTTGTGTATTCTGTCTGCCTAGGCATATTTTGACTTGTATTTCTTTGCTTTCCAGTTCAGCCACATAGCAATATGGGGCAGCATCGCACTCTGGGTGGTGTTTTTTGGAATCTACTCATCTCTGTGGCCCGCTGTTCCAATGGCCCCTGATATGTCGGGAGAGGTAACGTGTCCTAAAATTTCATGGTGCATTGAAACCATCTAAACTGTTATTCATTAATGAACCTTCATCGTTAGCATGATTTTCAGTTTTGTTGATTTATACTCAAATAGCATCTTATCATGTAAAAGCTATCTTTAAAGTTTGCCTTTGAGGGTGATAAATCTGGAAAGAATATTTTAAACATGAACATTTAACTTAAATCTGACTTATCCTTTCATAAACATAGCTGGAACAGTAAAATATGGTTGTCTGGAACGTGAATCATGTCAGGAATATCCATGTAGAAGATGCTATTTTAAAATTAAGACTGTAAATTCGCAAGTACCTTTTGGATAAGAGGTCTGAGGAAATGGTGACTTTCTGTCTTTGGGATAGTCTATCATTTCTTCTATTATTCTAAAGAATAAGAGATTAAATGAACTTTTTGAGTTTCTTAATGACACTGGTTTGGTTCTCATCTTCCAAAAATTAGAGCATGTGACATTTCAGCCTTATCATAGTCCATTTTCAGTTCTGTCTTTCAGTTTCTTGTTACCCTGGTAGGAATTGAGTTATTAGGTGTTCATGGGCAAGTGTCAGAAGATCTCCTTTCCTTCAGAAGAGAATCCAGCAGTAGGAGGGTTTATGATTTCAATTTCAGGAAATTTGACATAAAATGTATAAAAGAAAATGTGGAAAACATTTTGGGATTTCCTGTGACCTCACAGTAACTTGCAAGTCTTGGTAACGTGAGCTGCGTTATAGTACATTGTTTTACCACAGTCACAGGAACCCTTCCCAGGGTCTCCATGCATTTCTTGCCCCTAAGTACTACCCAAGTACCTTTCACTTTTGACAGTCTGGTTTATAGATCATTTTCATGAAATTTTATCCGACAGCATCCTGTTTTTTATAAATTAGCAGAATGCAGACACATTTTTAAAATTTTTTGCGGTTAAATTTATTAGAAAGAGCCATTATATACTATTACAGCAAAAATAGGCACATCAAGGAGCATATATCCCACCATATGTGAAGAAGGCATCTTTGGAAACATACTGTGAACCCTAGAAAATTTACAGCATGTATTTCAAGGAGAGCAGAGAGAAAAGCTGTAAATGCATTTCCCTCTTGCCTTGATTTCTAGGTCCTTTCTTCCTGAAGGGAAATTGCAAATATGTGTGTGTATTGGAGCGTGC